>CM061531.1:178439904-178688556 GCA_030545055.2 Neoaliturus tenellus | reverse complement strand
AAACTAAATAACAATGTATATTATTTTGATAGTTTCGGTAATTTGCCACCACCAAAAGAACTTCAAAATTACTTTAAATCTGCTAAAAACATATATTATAACTATAAAAGAGAACAACCTGATAATACTTCAATATGCGGCCATTTATGTTTGGAATTTCTAGCTAAAAGTATCAGTCACTATTGAGATGTCTTCCTATACGGTATCATTAACAGGAAAATCGTCCACTTTACGAAGTATCCTTTTTCCAGCGTTACGCTTGCAAAAAGGAAGGTTTTGGGAGGCGGCACTATTGGATTTTACAACTTACAACTCTATCCCCAATGTTACGGAAGGTAAAAATAACGTATTGCATTATTATAAGGGAAAGGATGCCAGTGGAAAATTTACAGACTTACAAGAGTGCAGGTTACCCACAGGTTCTTATGAAATTGATCATATAAATGAATTTTTGCAAACTAAAATGGGAAAAGACAATATAACATTAAAAGGTAATAATAATACGATGAAAGCTGAAATTACTTCCAAATATTATATAGATTTCACTCAACCAAACTCAATTGGTGATTTATTAGGATTTTCCAACGATGAGGCTGTTTTAGAACCAGATGTAACACATTCCGGTAAGAAAACAGTAACAATATTAAAAGTCAATAGTATAGACATAACTTGTAACATTATACAAGGTGCTTACAGGGATGGGGCTAACACCCACATCATACATACTTTTTACCCAAGTGTACCACCTGGATTTAAAATTGTTGAAAAGCCACAAAACCTGGTATATCTACCGTTGAACACCACTTTCATTTCAGACATCGTGTTGAGCGTATTGGATCAAGACGGTAACTTGGTAGACTTCAGAGAAGAGCCTATTACGATTAGATTACATTTAAAATCGACACTTTAATACAAAACCATGGGTTTAACATTTAAAAGCGAACAACCTACGGGAAACCGCATTAGTAGCTCTTCAGCTGTGGAGGAGTTAACACGCGAGAACATTCGTTTCTTAGAGAGAATTGGATTAAAATTAACCGAGTATGGATATACTGGATATAGCGCAGGGTCCAACATTCGACGAAACCCTATGGGAAAAAGAATATCACACCCACAACCCTTACACTTCATCGAAATTAAACAATAACGATGAAATTCGTATTCCCATACAAAATCAAGACATTTACACACTACCATGTGAAAGTTACTTGTATATTGAAGGACAAGTTACTAAAAAGGACGGTACTACTGTTGGTACAACAGTTCCATTTATAAATAATCCTATGGCTTTCCTATTTGATGAAATTAGATATGAAATATCAGGTGTAACAGTTGATTCCACTAAAAAAGTAGGTATTACGACAACTTTAAAAGGATTAACATCTATAACACCCAATGAAACCAATTTACTTAAACCTGCTGGATGGGTATTACCTACGATTGACACGATCACTCCAAATCCAAATGGATATTTTGATTTTCATATTCCATTACGTTTGCTGCTTGGTTTTGCTGAAGATTATAGGAAAATAATATTAAACGTTAAACAAGAATTAGTTTTGTTGAGATCTTCTAACGATAAAGACATTATTAAAGCTGCAGATGCTACTACAGATGCGACTTTAGAATGGAAATTAAAATTAGACAAAATTGTATGGAGAGTTCCACATGTTAAATTGGCTGACGAGCATAGAATGCTACTTTTAAGAAAATTAAAAGCCGATCGTGATATTGTTATTCCATTTAGAAGTTGGGAATTTCATGAGCATCCCAGTTTACCTACTACGGATCGACACACTTGGACTGTTAAAACATCGAATTATGTAGAACGAGCCAGGTATATTATATTTGGTTTACAAACAGGTAGAAGAGACGCCATTACTAAACATGCAGGACAATTTGATCATTGTGACTTGAAAAATATTAAAGTTTATTTAAATTCACAATTCTTTCCATACGACAATTTAAATGTGTCATTCACTAAGAAGAAATACAGTATATTGTACGATATGTACGCGAGATTCCAAAGTTCATATTACGGTAAAACAAATACACCTTTATTACCACCTGACACATATTTCGATGCCTACCCAATAGTTGTAATCGATTGTTCTAAACAAAATGAATCAGTAAAGTCTTCAAGTGTGGATATAAAAATAGAAATGGAATTCAACGATGCTATACCGGCTAATACAACTGCATACTGTTTAATTCTACATGATAAAATCGTAACATACACACCTTTAACTGGAATTGTTAAAAATGTATTGTAAGAACCGGTTTTGTTTCATTCCGCGAGTATAAAAGCAGAGCGTACAGACCGCTCCTCATCAGTTTGTTGCCTACTGTTGTATGGGTAGCATCGTATTCAATATGGCTTCTCCTAGTGGTACACCTGAAAATGTGGTAGATATTGAGAAGGAGATATCTGAGTTTTTAGATCCTCAAGGTCACCAGGAAGGAGGTGAACAAAACGTTTGCGGACAACTTCACGCCAGTAATAATGTTGAAGAAAAAGGTAAAAGAAGAAAGACTATACAAAAGAGAAAAAGGGATATTGAAGATAATATTTCTCCAAACATATTGAGTGAGGTATTTTTGCGAATATTTTACCCAATCTCTTCCAGTTTGGATAAAAGTGTTTTAATCGGTGTTATGAAATCTACAGATTATTCCCCTACTGTAATTTTAACTCATGGACCCAAAATGATTTTGTTTACGGACAGTGCTTGGGAATCGTTTATGAAACATTTGCATCTGCTAGAATGCTATTTAAGTAGTAACATGTTTGGAAGAAAGACAAGGGTAGGACTTTTGGATTCAAATGTGGAAATTGATATCATTAAACAACGTGGTGATCATCAGCTACGGTTTAGAGACACAACAAGACATGATAACAAAATTCAACTTAATCGAGAGGAGTTTTTCATTTTAACTTGTGCTACTGAACCTATAACAAGATACTTGAGACAACTGGTGTTTTCAAGTTCGATTATTAAAGATTATCTGGAAGACACTTTGGACAAACAACCGGACGCACCTATATTATACGGACCTGTGGATACTTCTATATTTAATAGAGTTCCTCATGAAGTACAGATGTGGAGACAATTGGAAAAGTACGCTCAACTACATAAGAAATCAGTAAAACAGGAAGAAGAGGAAGATGGAGGAGAAGAATCAAGTGTTAGTGATGAAAATGAAAATAAGGAAAATATAAAGATGGAAACTTAAATGACAATGGTTAGTTTTTAAAACAATAACCAACATTTTGTGGGGTTAGGCCTATTGGGGACGGTGCCCACGTTAAATATACACCAACGCGCCAACAACTGTACGGCCTGGTATAAAAGTAGTACCTACCGTGGTGTGGAAATCAGTTGACCTCCTGACTTCGTAATGAGCAGACGTGTGACCTTCAAAATGGACAAGGGAGAAGAACAACAAGTAAAGTCCAAGCCTGGTATTATTGAGTTTCAAGCGTTTCGTGGTAATGATGATAGATTCATTATAAAAGAACTTGTGTTTTTGGACATGAATACAAGTGTTCCTTATTCGTTTTTATTTAAACCACCATGTTCTTATTCGTCTTTAACTAGTAAAGCCGCTACTACCAACAGATGGATTTCAAAACACTTCCATCATATCGATTGGTATGATGGTTTTACAAGTTACACGGACTTGTATCACATTATGCATCACTTTTCAGACAAGTTTACCAATATTTACACAAAGGGGCTGGAAAAGAAAAGATGGATCGAAGGATTTACTCATGTTCCGGTTAATGATGTGGAATTGGATAAGAATTATCAATACATGCTGGAAACCATATGTATTTGTACAAAAAGCCCAGAACATGATAAAGATAGACATTGCGCTTTGAAAAATGCCTATAAACTCGCCTCTTACCTTCAAAGTGGGGAATTGGGGAGTGGTGGGGGTAACGGAGAGTATATAAGTGGGGAGCAGACAGGGACCTGGCATGAGTATTACTCGAGATTCCGAGACGACAACATCTCCGAGCAAGAAGACGATCTGTAACCTGACCATGGCATCTCACCAGTTCCTTCAGACTTTGGTCGAGCAGTTCAATGCTCACTCCAAGTCAACAATATTACCTGTAAAGAAGTGCTCGGAACTAAAAGACGAGAAGCACTACATAATCCATGCTATGAAGAAGATGGAGACTACAGTTGGGGAGGCCATCTGCTGCAGTCTCAGCGAGGCACCGTTTACTCCGGGGGATGAACCAAAGTTCCAGGTGTACCTGCCCAAGAGATTCGTCCATCTTCTACAAAACGAGGATCTTCGCTCTATTCAACCCGGGTGTCTATACCTGGTGTCCCACGGCTGCACGGGTAGCAATTCTACAGAGTTGACCATCCACATCGCTGACAAGCAGCAGTGTTAGATTTAAGTTTTAATGTTGTACATATGTTGTTGTTGTAATGTTTTATAAATAAACGAATCATAAAAGACAAAAAAAAATAAAAAAAAACAAAAAATGCAACATATCAATATGTGACAGACTTCACGTATTGATATGTTGCATTTTTTTTTTAAACTTCGCGGGTGACCTTGACCTTTGACCTTTGCATTTCACAACTACCCCCCACTACCGTAATTACCCCCACTACCGCACTAGGATTCAAACCTGCTTGGATGCGAAAAACGGTCATTCTGTTGCCAACTAGCAAACGATGAGCACCTTGTACGAGCTTTGCTTACAACGAGTTATAACTGACGCATCTTTATTCCAGATGGCTTTACGAGATAATATCCCTATAACAGTAAAGCAGGATATCGAGGAGTACAAGAAAGATAATAGAGGGTATTCGGGATACTCCTGGTATAGGTTCCAAGACGGGGAAAAGTTTTGTAGGCCTTGTGGCAATGCTGCCGTCAGAGACCTTCGACGGTTCGTACAGGAAGGTGGTAGAAAACAGTTTGGATTTCTAGCACCAATGTTTAGATTTGAAAACTACAAGGACACCTGTGCTATTTGTTCCATCCCTTTGTATCAATGGAAAAAGTTTAGAAGTGTTTAATTGCATCTTCCATACCCCCACCACCATCACCCCCACCACTTTTCCATGTACCTCCAAACGCTGTGCCTCGGCTTCATTTCTACTCCAGCAGCCAACCTAGCAACATCAGGATGTCTCTCAACGTCAGTTGCGCAAGTTACGAGGAGGTGAGCATCAAGACTCAGCAGGAGCTAAACGACTTATACAAGGAGTTGCAGCTGATGGTCGCACGAGGCTACCGTATAAATGTGCAAGTTTACGCTTGCAATATACGGAACACCCGGCAGTCAAAGGAAGAGCCTGGACACTCCTCGACGGCTTCCTCACCAGCGTCCATGAAGACCGAGCCAGACAACTTGGACTACTTCAGCTGACTAGCAGTTGTATTTCTTGTCCTAACCATTGTAGAATATGTATATTTTTTCATTATATTAAAGAAGTAAAAGAGCAAAAACACCTATCTTGTTACTGACATATAAGCTCAGTAACAAGATAGGTTTTTTTAAAACACAATTTGGATGACCTTGAAACTTCCCCCTCCACTGCTTTGTTACCCCCACCACTTGACTATTGGTGTACATGGCACATCGCAATTGGAAACCTCATTCCATCTTCAACAGCCACACCGACAACATCAACAATGGCAAACCTACCAACAGATGAAAGATGTCCTCACGCATGTTGTGACTTCGTCCACGAGTTGGAGAAGAGGATGCAGGAGAGGGCGATAAGAAGAAAACAGATCCACTCAGAAAATATCATGATAGTCAACGGCTATCTTTTATTGTTCGGCCTTATTATGGTTGTACTTTTCATACTGTACGGCATAGTCACATGTGTCGGCAAGGTTGCAGAAGAAAACGCTCGCCACCATCAATTGGAAAGTTTCAATGTTACTTTGTAAGTTTTCCTTTTTTTTAAAACTCCGTTTGGATGACCTTGAAAATTCCCCCACTACTCCACCACACCCCCCACCACTTCACCATGTTCCTGCATGAGCATCACATCAACCGTCATTCTTTGTCCGACAAGCAACCATGGCAGACAACAACACCATCAGCCAAGCTGACTCCACTACTGATGTCGGTACAAGTACGGGTTGGACACTGTCGATCGATAGTGTACACTATTTGGAGTCAATTTGCGAACGTATGAAGGAAATACTGCGGGACAACCCTGGGATCATAATACAAATGAATTTAAATTATGATTGGTCCCAAGTTAGAATGCAAGGGGACGACAACAACGGTCAACAATCTCCACAATATTCGCCCATGTCCCCGATCTATCCTTACGGCGAGTCTGACGTCGATGAAGATGAGGCTGATGAAGATGCAGGGGACAACGAGGCTGAAGAGGAGTAAGCTTCATTCCTTTTTTTTAAAACCTAAATTGGATGACCTTGAGAATTCCCCCTCCACTATTTCCTTTTTTTTAAAACCCAAATTAAATGACCTTGAAAATACCCCCTCCACGTACTTTTGGTTTACCCCCTCTACTTTTCAATACTGTTACCACAGTCTGTAGCTCACATCATTCCTTGCTTAGCTATCATGGCGGACAGCACTCTTTCTCGAGTTGACTCCACTACGGATGAAGAATGGCCATTTTCCTGGAATGTTCATCTGCAAGACTCGGCAGAAGTGGATATGTTGCATGAGAAATTGGTGTATGTATTAAACGAAAACCCCAACATTGAATGTAGAATGACTATGGATTTCGATGCGACAGGGGTCCACACTCAACCTTCCACTTCCAGCCAGCCTGAACCTCAGCTACAGCCAAAGAACTTTACACATCTTTACACTCCAATACGGCCGGAGGATGTGGTTATCAGCGAGGCAGACTCTACTACAAGTTATATTGAACCAACGAATTGGAAGCTTGTTGTTGACACCTTACACAAGGTCGACTTAGTATGTGACAAATTAAAGGAATTGATGATGCAAGATCCTGGTCTTCGTTTTAAAATTGATTTGTTTTTCATCTGGGGAGCACCTGCACGGGGCTCTTCGTCTGACAGCTCTCTAAGTACAACGGATGAGGAGGAGGAGGAGGACGACTAGTTATCTTTTTTAAAACTCCGTTTGGATGGCCTTGACCTTTCCCCCTCCACTGAGTTTATTTAAGGTGCACTCTCAATGACTGCAGCATCATTTCATCGCGCACCTTCACCACAGCAACATGGAGAGTCAACTCAACTACTGTTGCGAACGGAAATGTTTTTCATGGCCGAATGACATTGATGTTGCGGATGGCCTGGCGTGTAGAAAATGTGAAGCTTTTGGTCAATGCATGTGTAAGTGCAAGTCTTGGAAGAAGCCGAAACCGGAGTTGAAGACATTCCATGTGTACCAGATGAGAGGGCATAAGTACACTTGTTGCCCTGAACGTTGCATTGAATTCACATTAAAACAGCTAACTGGCTGCAAATTGTGCAACAATCATTTTGCAGGTTTTTGCAAACATTATTTAGGAGCCTGTCAGTACAGATCAACTTGGCATACAGAAGCACTCACTATCAATGAAATCGCTATAGATACACAAGAGTAGTCTTTCTACTCTTTTCTTTTTTTAAAACTCCATTTGGATGACCTTGACCTTTCCCCCTCCACCCACCTTAGTTTATATAAACCCCATTCCCACTGACCACAGCATCACTTCATCGTGCTCCCTCGTCAAAGCAACATCAGCTATGGAAAGTAAGCGCATCTCATGTTGCGAGCATAGGTGTTTGGAGATACAAGGCGTCACATATTGTGCAAAGAAGCGTTGGGAGGAAGAGACGGGGACAACCTATTGCTGTGAGGATAAGTGTTTCCTCTTACCAAAGTGGCAAGTGGATGGGCTGGCCTGCCGGCAATGTGAATGCTTCGGATGTTGCAGGTGTAGATGCAAGAACCAACAGCTGCCACCACCGGTACTACAAACTTTCAAAATCTACAAATCCAAATACTTTTATACTTGTTGTCCGCAGCGGTGTATTAAATTTCACTTCTCCAATCTTACCAATTGTCGGAAGTGCTACGGACAACCTGATGGGTGGTGCACCTGTTTTCTAGACTCCTGCCGCTACAGATCGGATTGGTTTACAGATCCGTTGGAAATTGATGAGGTCGCCCAGGAAGCACAAGAGTAGTCTTTCTACTCTTCAACTTTTTTAAAACTCAATTTGGATGACCTTGAGATTTCCCCCTCCACTTCCCCATATACCTAGAGTACACAGAGCCTGATAGTCAGTCACTCGGTGGCTGTCGTGGGGTGCGCATCGGTGTCGGCGCTCCGTTGTTAGGTTTTCAAGGTCACAGTAATATCAAATTGTTGGTGTTGTGCTGGTTCAAGGTCACCTGAGGAATAACCGATTGCCCATTTAGGCAGGGTCATGTCAGAAACTCGAGTTTAACTTGGCACTTTTGCCGTTTCTCGTCGAAAATTCGCTCCAAGTGGTCAAGGTCACGGGGACTCTGACTGAAACTCGGAGCGTAGTGCGAGAAACGGCAAAAGTGCCAAAAAATTTTAAGTTTCGGCGTGACCTTGACCTCAGTGGCGTCGGTGACGTCATTTTGATGACGTAAGGGGTGATGACGTCATCAGCACGTCATTTCTGTGACGTCATGGGTGTGACGTCATAGAAATGACGTCATTAGTGATGACGTCATCGATGACGCAATCGATGACGTCATCGATGACGTCATCGGTGAGGTCATTGACCTCGATGACGTCATCCCTCAGGTGACCTTGAACTGAGCCAGCACCAACAATTTGACACTACTAACTTAGCTTAACAGATTCCGCAGAAAAGCTAAATACAGGTTTCTGATGTTAATCTTATGGGAAATCAATAAAATCCTGTATCTTGCTTATTTATTGACATAACTTAGTAACATTTAGTATGTACATTCACTAGGTAGGGTTTAACTGATATTTGATTAGAACACCCATGTGGCGGCAAACCTACATACTCACCCCCATGGGGTTTATTGGGAATATTAAAAAGTGCTGAATATTGATACAATTGGTTTATACCTTACTCAACCATCACTCTACCTGACAACAAACATTTTTTAACAACATCCCATGCAATAAACCAACATACAAATTCCTATGGTAACTATGGGGAAAATACGAAATCTTAAATTCCTTTGGAAATTGGCTGAGTACGCAGGTCTGCTGCGACGTGGGTATTTATTATTGTTGATAATATGTAGTGCTTACTAGCCGGCTTTCTTACTGTCTTGGTGGACCAGTTTTTCGGTGGAACTAACCTGCTTCAACTCGACTTTTTAGTCCCCATGGGGTTTATTGGGAATATTAAAAAGTGCTGAATATTGATACAATTGGTTTATACCTTACTCAACCATCACTCTACCTGTCAACAAACATTTTTTAACAACATCCCATGCAATAAACCAACATACAAATTCCTATGGTAACTATGGGGAAAATACGAAATCTTAAATTCCTTTGGAAATTGGCTGAGTACGCAGTTCTGCTGCGACGGGGGTATTTATTATTGTTGATAATATGTAGTGCTTACTAGCCGGCTTTCTTACTGTCTTGGTGGACCAGTTTTTCGGTGGAACTAACCTGCTTCAACTCGACTTTTTAGTAATTTACGAATTTCGGACAACCCCTAAGGGGGCATGGGGGCGGAGCCCCCATCGAGCCGCAGGCGATGTCGGTAAAGTAGATCTCCTATATATGACTTACTACAGTGAGATTCCCAAGCGAGAACTAAACTTACCGACCTGTATTATTGCCAACATACTGGGAGTCGCGGATTACCGAAACACCCTTTTATTAAATTTTATTTGAAATTTTATAACTTTAACCAATTGTGCCTTTATAGGTAAAGCGGTCTATACACCGAGAGTAATTTCAATGTACAGGGTGTATCTGAAATTACCTCTCCAGACCGGAAGTCACTGATGTCAAATACAAACTCTCACTTTAAATATTTTTTTTTAGTTTTACACAGCTTTTAAGAAAACAATTTGATCTTGTACGCGTAATTTTAGCAGTTTATTGAATATTTGAGGTTGAAATTTAGATTTTACTCATTCTTCTCTGAGCATTTTAGGTTAAGCAAAAATGTCTCGGCACAAAAATTAGACTCTTTTAAATACGTTTCCAACAAAAATTGTCAGTTTGGTCCAAAATGTTTTTTTATTAAATTTACAACATGACGGAGATTAATGAACATGTATTTAATTGTTTAGTAAAACTAATCACGTGATAATTGGTGTTTTATGATGGTATATTATTTTTAATGAGGTTCTTAGACATATACATGTTTGGTAAGTTCTGTTATATGTAAAATGTTCAGACATAATATATGTTACATTTTTCCAGATTAGGGTTTAAAATATTAAATTTTAAAGTTGCTTCAAAATTACGTCTGGTCCCCTCTGTATTGAAATCAGTGTCAATCAACAGAGCAAAATATGTTTACCTACAACGGCACTTTTTTTGTACAATTTTAAAAGAGGTGCAAGGTTGGTATGGGACACCCGGTAAGACAGTATCATATTTGCACGATAGTCCTCCCAAAAATTGGTTCTTTATTTGGGATGGCACTTAATTTCTAACAAACTCATTAGGAAGTACATCTTTTGACTTTACCTGATAGCATGCTGATTTAAATTTTACAATTCAACAAAAATTTTAACTAAAATAGCAGATTACACAATTGATTTATCTTTTAGTGCGTAATAAGTTAATGTTTAATTTAAAAAAGGT
Source organism: Neoaliturus tenellus (assembly GCA_030545055.2). Classification (NCBI taxonomy): domain Eukaryota; kingdom Metazoa; phylum Arthropoda; class Insecta; order Hemiptera; family Cicadellidae; genus Neoaliturus; species Neoaliturus tenellus. The sequence goes on along the minus strand of CM061531.1, from coordinate 178,677,790 downwards.
GGCAGTACAGTATTTTCATTTAAAATAAATAAGCTTTTTTATTTCCTGCCCCGGAAAACTATCTGATTTCAAAATTTAGCGACCAAACATTTTTACCCAAAATAAATATGACATTATTTTTTCTACTCTAGCGGCCAAATTATAACATCTGAGGCAATCCTCGCGAACATCTTTCAAGTTACTACAAGTTTGGTTCTGTGAATTTTTGCCCCCCAGTCCACACAATTAAACATAATTAAATGTTTATTTATTTTTGCGGGGAATTTTACACCATGTAGACGTAATTTTACAACTACTATAATATTTTACTGAGAACCTTCACTTTGCACATAGACATATCTTGCACAGTACCAATATCAATTAAATTATCAAACTTGAAAATTATCATGATGATTTTCAATATCACGTATTCTTCTTTTGACTGTGAGTCGGAACGAATTGCTATATCAAGCAACTGATTGTTTTACTTTGATTGTTATTTACTATGTTTTTTTATTAAATTTACGTAGGACCTGTTCCTACGGCTAAAACATACGTCCTTTGATGTGTATGGTAATTTTAATATTTTAACCATTATTTAACATACTTTTGTTAGTAACTACTGTATTATTGTATTTAGAAGCTTGAAGTTTTTTATTTGCCTTGACAGTAATTTTTTAGGAAATTAGGTAAATTTAAAAGTTTAACACCATTAAAAACTGAAATAAGAAAATTGTAATGAATGCCAATATTACATTATGTATTTATCATTGTATGTTCAATATTACTGGATCGTTGTGTTATTCCCTGGAATTTCAACACAACTAATTGAAGGATAGTTTCTGAATAGTATTTTTGTAAATAAAAGGGGTTTTTGGCAAGTTTTATCCATTTTGTTAAGATTTCCAATTATTTAGTTTTAATGGAATTTTTCATTGTATTCGATGATCTACTGCACATTTTTTATGCAGTTTATCCATTTAATTTTTTCGTATATTTATTTATACGTATTTTATAATTTTAAGTAAATACGTATACAATACTTACATAATAAATTTATTCACAACTCCATTAACCTTTATAGAATTCGGGGGAATTAGGAAGGGGGTTTGGGGAAAGAGTCTCTGAAAACGAGCCGCAGGCGAATATATTTTCATTCCTTAGATTGAGTTAGTTGCATAAGTTCAAATTTAGGTTATTTCTGCAGTCGTGGGAGTTAATTTATGTTATAAATAAATGACAAACTCATTTATTTTGCTATTTTGCTCATTTACAAACTCTTATATTTATATGTATTCTGTTCATTATATGCGACTTAAACAACAATTAACGAATTTCTGGGCATCCCCTGAGGGGGCATGGGGGCGGAGCCCCCATTGAGCCGTAGGCGAGTCAGTTATTTACAGTCAAACTAAAACTTTATTAAAATTTTAAAGTATTATTTTGATTTTTTAGGTCTAAGATGAAAATACGGAGGAGTTCATAAAAGTGCTTGGGCCAAACGTTATAGGAAATTTAATAACGAGTAAATTGATATACATAATATGGTATCTACGGTCACAAAAATCTTGTAACGGCCGTCCAAAGCGAGAGCGGTGCCGGTTGCGGGCCGGCGCTGGGATCGCACCGGCCGCCGCAAGTAAGTCAACGGCTGTTTCGCTCATATAGTTTACAATGTAGATATGAATAACTTTAACAATAATGTTGAAAAAGTTTATCTTATAAAAACATGTATTATGAATATTTCCACCTTCATTCGGTCCAGGTTTTGTGACATCATGGTCTAAAATAAAAAGAAACTCAACTTTTTCTCACATTTTTTACTTTTTTGTAATTTTTTCCTTTAAAGACTAGTTTTATGACAAAAATGTGTTATTAAAGGGGTACTCGTATATCACTGCAGTTAATTTCATACAATTTAAAACCTCAATAATTGAAAAATATAATAAGTATTTTTCTACTTAAGCTATTAAAAAATTAGTATTCTCAGTTTCCAAGGAAATTGAGGTTTTGGCTATTTTTTTTTATAAAGAACAGATTATACAGCATTATTCATTGTTTGAAATAAGCCCGGAACGATGCTAAATTTTCATTTTTATGTCTCTAGATGTAGAAAAACACTATTTTTGCAAATGTTTATCCAGTCATATCGTATGTAATTAAAGAGTGCAATTAAGCGTCATTTAACATGTGATGCTTGGAAAAAATTTTGTTAATATATAAATAGAGTTTAATTTGAATGATTTCAACCTGACTTAGAACTAACATTAGATATTTTTAACGTATGTTTTAATATATTATTCATTGAGTTTAAAAAAAATAATTTAAATACCTGTATAATTGTTTGAGTTTTATTTTTAAAAATTTACTTTTTTGAATTTTTAATTCCATTTCAATCCACAGTACTATATACGAGGGGTGCGGAGAAGTCTGCAGACAGCTTAATATTGTTATTATTAATTTAGGTAAAAAAAGAAGAAAAAACACTGTTAATTTAGTTGGAAGCTTAATTTCAATTTATTTCTTCAATAAATAATTCAATATATTTATTATAATTCAATTTATTTATTATAAATTTCAATTTAGTGTATATTATAAAAACACGTATCATGAATATTTCTACCTCCATTCGGTCCATGTTTTGTGACTCCATGGCCTACAGTAAAAAAACTTAATTTTCTCACATTTTTCACTTTTTTGTAATTTTTACCTGTAAAGGACCACACCTTTGTTATTACTGGACGTTATAACGCTATTACTTAGTGTTCAAGGCCATGATCGGCACACTAGGAGTTAGTAGAAAATTTTTAATGTAAGCATAAGTTATTTGTACATAAAAAGGCATTAGGCCGGTTCCTACGTGAACGACAGATGCGACGCGACAAGAGCGACAAAATTTCAAACAAATGTATAAACATTGGAGCGTCCTTAGTGGGCGACAAGAGCGACAACAATTTACAATGTATAACATTATGGCGATGCAAGCTTGTCGCTGGTGTCGCTCTCGTCGCGTCGCATCTGTCGCCCACGTAGGAACCGGCCTTAGTAGATTTTAATACTTCAAAATCTACCTCAAATGGATGAACGAGCCGGAATATAGCAGGCGTTCAAACTTTACATGCTCTCGTCGCGTCGCATCTGTCGCCCACGTAGGAACCGGCCTTAGTAGATTTTAATACTTCAAAATCTATCTCAAATGGATGAACGACGGAATATAGCAGGCGTTCAAACTTTACATGGAAATCATATTCCTGAAACTATGAAATGCAATAACTTTTGACATATTTACCTCTTGAGATCGGATTTGTGTCATATTATTTAGAAAATACAAACCTTAAACATGACGCCTTGGATGAAGTTGGCCAATGAATTTTCCCTTAAGACTACAGTGTGTCATGAAGAAAAGGTCTGCGATGGGTTTAGAATTTGAGATAGTCACATAGACATATATTCAGTAAATTGAAACACTTACTGTAAACACTTAAAGTTTGATAAAGAAATGCTACAAATTATGTTTCAGTTTAATACCCTCTCAGGATTTTCAGGGAACTCTGTGACCAATAAAACTTATAATACTTCACATTTATATAATTTTAATACGTAATTAGCCGTTAATACATTAGCCATTAATACATTAGCCGTCGTGTTTTACGGGCTATCAGCTAGCTTATCCATTAAATTCAAAATTTCAAAAAATCCCCCTAACAAACGTGTGATTTTGATCAAATTTGGCATGCCAATTCAAAATGAACTCTGTTAACATGAGTAGCAGGGTGATCGAACTATACCTTCGGTGTATTATGAGGTTTTTAAATCAACCAAAATAAAGTATATTAAATATCCTTCACTTACTTATTAAAACTTCATCATTTCAGTTTAAACCATTTGAAAGAGCTAATAAAAACAAATAATTTAGTGCTTTGAATTCTTGAAATAGCTTATCTGGATGCATAGAAAATAAAAATAAAACACAATTTAAAATATGTTTATTTTATGATAAATTACTACCGGTAAATCCCATTATCTTGCTACTTTTGTACACATCTTTATTAAACTTGGTATGGACTTTCAAATATTTAGGATTAAATGTTACTTGTCTAAAATGGTCCAACCACAGCAATTCTACTTATTCCTACGTCAGTAGTAAACGTGTAGACTTATGTGATTTTTATAAACTTCATGATTATGTATAATCTTGGTTAGTTCGCAGGCATTCTGTAACGAGTACGATATATTGCTATGTCAATAGACTAATGAAAAATAAATATTAAGTTATATATGGTACCCAAAAGATACTATACTACTCACCGACCTTGATAGAATAATGCTGCCATTTATAAAAAAAGATACTAACTGTGTTTTACGTAGGATTACTGTGTAGTGTATATTTGGAGGTAATAATAACTATCCTTAACTGTATGAATGTACATACAAAGTTTTATAACGATATATACAAAAATAAGCAAGATGGGATTTCATTACTTCCCATAAAATAAACATGTTTTTGTATAGTATATTTTTAAATTTTCTCTGCCACCAAATAACCTATTAAAAGAATTCAAATCACTAAAATATTTTTTTTAAGCTCTTTAAATGACATTGTGAAGTTTCAGTAAGACAGTTGTGAAAAATGGAAAATAATGACTTTTGGTCCCTTTAAACACCTATAAGAACAAGCAGGTATGGTTCTACCAATCTGATTATTTGAAATTATCTAATGAAATAAAATTACCTTATCCAATCACTGGTTATCAAAAGACAACATGTTTCGTTCCTTAGAACTTCTTCAGGTCTATAGTATGCAACTACCACATAATCCAATGTATTATTACAGTGTGGTTTGTCAAATGATTCAATAAAAGGTTGTCCCAGTCACTAAAACTAAAAGTTGTCATAGTGATAAAATTAGTAAAACAGAATAAAACTGATTAAAATTGAACTTGGGCTGGCCAGCACCTCACTCTTATCACAAACTAGATAAAACTGATTCATTGAAATTATCTATTTAACGCTGATGTTTGATTTGGCATTTATTTATATTTTAAATTAAAGGGATACATGCTTTGAAATGGGTCTATTAACATATAAAAAATAGTGTTTTTAACATTTAGAGACTTAAAAAGGAAAATGTATCATTGGTTATGACTTACTTCAAACAATGAATAGTACTCTAATAGCTGTTCTTAATGGATAAAAATTAAAACCTTAATTTTTCTGGAAAATAAAAAAATTATCCACTAACTTTGAATTAGTGTAGGCCTAAGAAGAAAACTACTTATTATATACTTGAATTATTGACGTCTTAAATTGTAGGGAATTCAATGTAGTGTAATACTAGTAGTTTTTAGAACACCTTTTTTCGACAAAATAGTCCTTTCAAAATAAAAATTACAAAAAAAATTGCGAATATGTTTAGGTTTTTCATATTTTTTCCATGATGCGTACATCCCCCGAGTGCAACAAAATTGTGAAATCATTAAGTTTAATCATCCTATACAACTTTGCAAATCTATAAGTTGCAACTATCCGAAGGAAAACTATTCCTAATATTAATAGGCAAGCATGTTTCGTTTCCCCCTTTTTTCTCAGCTTGTGTACATCGTAGGAGAAAACTGTGCATACCGTTAGAAAGGTATTCTCCTGTAGATGAGCAGAATCCCATTTAAATTTTAATTGATCCCCAGGGCTATGCCCTACAGGCTTTCAAAATTTCAATGTTAATCTTAAGGAAGAAGGGTAACTGATTTAATAATTCGACAGCTGTTGTGAAGCCCTTCACAATAATTTATTTGCCTCTCTGGGCCATAGGACGCCACATACAAATGCTAGCAAATCAGGAAGAACAGATGTTTCAGTTTTAAAGCATTTTAACTGGCTCAAGATGAGCTGAGTTTTTGGTCGAATTTCGACCAGTAGGTGATCTCTAGTTCACATAAATACCCAATTTATCGCACCCAAAAATGTATATAGTGCCTAAACTATAATATAACTTTAAAAATTTAGAAATAAAAAATGATGAATTACACTTTTTTAAATGCAATGTCACAAAACCTGGACCGAATGAAGGTAGAAATATTCATAATACATGTTTTTATAAGATAAACTTTTTCAACATTATTGTTAAAGTTATTCATATCTACATTGTGCACCATATGAGCGAAACAGCCGTTGACTTGCGGCGGCCGGTGCGATCCCAGCGCCGGCCCGCAACCGGCACCGCTCTCGCTTTGGACGGCCGTTACAAGATTTTTGTGACCGTAGATACCATATTATGTATATCAATTTACTCGTTATTAAATTTCCTATAACTTTTGTCCCAAGCATTTTTACGAATTCCTTCGTATTTTCATCTTAGACCTAAAAAATCAAAATAATACTTTAAAATTTTAATAAAGTTTTAGTTTGACTGTAAATAACTGACTAATGAGTGACCTTAGCTAAAAATGTATAATGACACTTTCTGTAGACAATTTAATAAGGAATACAATCAAATAAGATTTAGAACGCTAGTCCTTTTGGTAACGATTCTACAAGGGTTTTTATAAACTCATGCAATTAGGGGTTTAGGGGGGTTTTAAGGGGGGGCTGTGCAAAATGCCACCAGGGGATTTTTGGGGACTTTTGACCCCTTAGGTGGGTACTATCGAATGGTATAGGTTTCAAACTGTTACAAATTTGTTCCGGTGTTTAACCTTCATTGACTGGGCTACATAGAAAATACAGTGAGAAGTTGCAAGGCATGTTGTGATGTGAAATCGAATCCAGTAAAAGCTCCCTTACATGCTTTGGATGAACCAAAGGAGATCTGGTAGCGAGTCCATTTATATTATGCAGGGCCTTTTAGAGGACAACACTTTTTGATTTTAGTCGATGCAAAATCAAAATGGCCAGAAGTGAAGATGAAGAGTTCATCCCCAAGCTCAAGCTCTACAATCGAGCTAACCATTATGGTTGATAAACCATGTTTTTTCTTTTGATATGTTTAACTCTTTCCATAGTCCAACATTTCCTCCACCCATGTCTGACACACATGCTCTGACCTTATACCCAGCTGTTGACAATTTTTTGATAATGGAGTTCAAAATTTCTTTGGTTATTTTTTATCAAAACCTACATATATTGGCTGTTTCCATTTCGAAAGAGTCCTCGGGCCATTACAACTTGCATGTAATTATGGGGCCCTACAACTCTGTCCGATTTATTATCATATTCATAAGTCTTTTTTATTTTCATTTTATCAAACATCAATGAACAGACTTTTTCTACCTCTTTCAGTTTTTGTCCAGCGATTTGCATGCACTTAAAAACATCTTGTTGCATATCAATTGTACTTGCCCACTTTTTTAGTGTTGCCAGACAAGGAAGAGGAATTTTTAATGTTCTTTTAATAAATAAATATGCTCTTCGGCTCAAGTAGCTTAATGTAAAAGCAAGGGATAGTTCTCCATTTGTCCAAATAACTCTTTTATTCTTGTTTATAAGAGTGTTTAATTGATTTTCAGTAAACATTGACTTTAATAATTTCAATAATTTTTCCTTTGTATTTTTATTCTTTAAGAATTGTTTTTTTTTTTTAGGTTTAAAATATCTTTTTTTAGGTGTTTAATGTTTTTTTGTTGGACTTTGTTTCGATTTTGCATACGGCTGAGCTGTTTCCTTAGTTTAACATTCTCTTTTTTAAGATTTTACATTTCGTGGGTGGGATTACTTGCTGCAATATTAATTGATTTTTCTGTAAAGTAAAGGAGAAATCAATCATTTCGTGGTAAAGAATCTAAATTGTTGTGCAAAGTATAGTATTAATTTGAATGAGCTCTGTCATATTCGATAGAAGCATGAGAGATTTAAAGTATTACAGTTCTTAGTAAAATTTATAATATAACAAATCATATAACCCCACCCTCTAATTAAAATATTCCCACAGTTAAAACTTGACATGGTTTTTTTATTGTGCTTGCTAAGAAATTATTTTGTGAATTTCCTTATTTCCTTATTTCGTCATTTCCTACTAGCTCAAATTTGTTAATTTATTCCTACTGACAACAATTTAATAGCCACCAGAACTGAAACAAATGCTTTTGAGGTAAGCAAGTTCTAACCAGAACTGGGTAAGGGTCAGTTATTAAAGAATAAACAAGCTAATTCCATCAGACGGTGAATTGCCTTAAATATCTTGTATGATCAAACTTGATTATGTCTTATTAAAAGTAATTACAAAACAGTTTATTTTTACAGGTTCCCCACATCACACAGTCAGGGAAAGAATATTGGTCAGGGAATGGGCTGAAAGAATGGGAAATCAGGGAAAGCCACCTTAACCTTAACTCTCCAAGCGTCATACATCTTCGTCAGCGACATCGATCTAATTTTTTCAGGTGTGAAAGGGCTTGGACGTCGTAAACTTTTAGATGGCTCATCGGACCTTCCACCCCCTTTAACCTTAACTCTCCAAGCGTCATACATCTTCGTCAGCGACATCGATCTAATTTTTTCAGGTGTGAAAGGACTTGGACGTCGTAAACTTTTAGATGGCTCATCGGACCTTCCACCCCCTTTCACCTTAACTCAGTAAGGTTAAGGCAGCCTGTCAAGTTGTCTACACTTACTGGGCTTGCGAGGTTGGCACACAGCGACTTCAGCAAACGGCAGGACGACATTATATCCTCTAAACATGAAGAGTGGATATCACATGGGAGATCGAGCTCTTCAAGTGAGTCCACCATCACCAGTGCCCCTGCGATATCCTCCCACGCAATGCGATAAGAATTCTCCACTTCACTCATGGACAGGGGCCTTGTTCTCTGTCTTCTCAGCATTTAGCATAAACTCCATAGTTGTCTTGTGCTGCTTGTCACAGTCACACTCTTCCACAGAGATCTGAGAAGGGCGACGTCACGCCACGCCTGGCACTCCCTGCTGGCCCGAGACAGATCTTCAACTCGCCGGTACTGGAAGATGTTCCAGAGCACATCGAAACTCGCCCCTGGGTCCTGCCATTGCGAGAGCCCACACAAATCACAGCGCTCTACGGTCGATGCCATGCCTGAGGTCCACATCTCCATTGCTCGGGAAGACGCTGGCGATGACGCCTTGATGCCCTGTCTTGGTGGACGCCTAAGAAACCGCTGCCATAAGACACATCACCGGAGATTGTCTTTAAAAACGAAGTGTGTCCGCACTCACACTTGCGCACACGGTAATCTTTGCATGTGATGCAAAGCCCAACTCCTATGGGGGCGGAGCCCTCATCGAGCCAAAGGAGTTTCCCTGTATTATTCTATTTCAAAGGCTTGTTTATTGATGTACGGTGTTGTAGATGTTACTAATGGAAAATGCTTCAATAATCATATTATTTTGCAATAATCTATTATACAATGTTTACAATATTAATAATTTGAAAACCTATGCAAAATTTTACAAATGTTGTTTTCTACAACATTATAATACAGATATTTCATTAAAATTTTAGTATCTTAGATGTTTTTATTACTTACGAAACACACTTCTTATTTGTCTTTCTGTAAAAGCATATCGCTTGTATATTTTATGGTTAAATTATTATACACCATACACAATGTCTATAACAACACTACCAGATCCATTGACGAGGCCTGACTTCATCCAAATATTGAAACCCAATGTTACTTTCGTGCACTTCGTCGAATACAAAATTGTTTCAAGCCCGAAAGCATATTCAATATTGCTTTTATAGAGCACGTAGTTCTATTATGCTGCGCTGGAATTCTGGCTATCGGAGTGTGTAAATTCAATAGTTTATTCCTGTTACCCAACATATTATTCAGTTGTAGCCAAACAGTTTTGGCTACTTAATCACGCGGCCTTGGGAAACTAATAGCTCAATCGCCCAGCACGTTTGACAGTTTAACCAAACAGTTGGGTTACTTCATCGCTCAACCTTGAGAAGCTTTCGGCTCAATCACCCAGTCTGTTCGGCAGTTTCCGCCAATCAGTTCGACTGCCTCATACCGCGACCTTATGAAGCGGTTAATGAGCTAGCTAAACACTGTGATATCTGCTAAGCCCTCCCACGATATTGATTGTTTTAATCAAACTGTTAGGGTAATATTATGGAACTTTAAAGCACTCTTCCAAATTATATTGCTATTTAAAAATAAATATTGATAGTTCTGAGAACAAGTGACTGCAAACATATTTTTCTGTTTTATCAGAATACGTAGGAACCATATATGTACATATTTACAAATCAAAATTAAATAAAAAACACCGGGCAGTTTGATACGCAGTAACCCTAGCCTCTGCGAAATATTTACAAATCTTAAAAGTAAAATTACACCGGGGAGGTTGATGAATCGGTGCCCCTCGGCAGTTTATAAAAAAAAAAAAACTGGTGATGAAAATCTTCTCTCTTGATGCACATGTTTAATAATTCACAAAACCCCTGAAAAAAAAAAAAAATTACAAAATGTGAAAATTTGCAAAATTTAAATGAATATATCTATTTTCTATTTATATTAACTAAAGGTTCAGCAGATACCAGTAATAATTTACATAAAATTATATTAATACCTGTTAAGGTCATAACGTAATTAATGTAGAATTTCAAAATAGTATTCCTTTCGTTAATAATACAACAATAGATTACTTTATAATTTAGTTATACGTAACTCAAATTTTACTAATCAACTTTTTTTTAATTTATCTAGTAATTTAATACTGGAATATAGGTACACTTACAATACACTATCGTAGTGATTTCTTTGTACATTTCCTTGCTCATTGTATCCGCCAAATCTATGGATTATATTAATATGTTTTTCAAATGAGCGAAAAACTTGGTATTGAAAATTGTCATAGCTTTTTTCAAAGTAAACGACAACTGTAACTTTTTCCAAGTTACTCACGGCAATGATTGTTTCATGACCCCCCCCATTCATCATGGAGTTCCAGGTTAGAAAGAAAACAATCTATTCTTTTAGACAGGGGCAGTGTTTCTCCGTGAACCTAAAGAAATATAAAAATATATTATTATATACATTATCATATACATTTCCTTGTGCTTACAGAGTCACACTTAGGAAATTCACCTTAAAACATTCATCAGTTTGCTTCATTGCTTAAATAACGTTTTGTATTATCTAAATTTTATGTGGGAATGAAAAAAATCAACTCCTATAGTACGCAAAAAAAGAAAGTGGAAATACCTGAGAGGTATTGATATGCTCAATGGCAGATGCGAAACTTTTTAACATTTGCAGTGTAGACCAATTTGATTTATTATAAAAAAAGTTACTTGATAAATACTTTAATGATGATTAATGTTGTGTTTTTAATTTTTTATGTACCACGAATTCAGTGCCGTACATCTTGTAGAATATGGCCACTCCATCAAGTGCTGCATTATAAGTATGGCTTTGGTTTTTTATTATGTGAAAGGTTAATTTACCAAGGGGGTTTTATAGAAAATTTACAAATTAATTAAATCTTATATCTAGCGTTTAGTTTAAAGTTATAATTTATTTAGTTTAAATTTGACTTGTAAAAATATTGTTTTAGTAGATATTAAAACCACACCATACCTGCTCTGCATACTTATCTGGTTGTGCAACCAGAGATTCATTGATTGTCCACTGCCACATTTCTGGAAAGCAATTACATAACAAGTTACTACATATAAATGGTTTTACGTAAAAAGTTTAAATATCGGATGGTACATTTTACATTCTCATTAAAAAAAGTTAATGATCATAAATACTTTTTATTACACTCGAAATTAAACTTTTAAGTTATTTAATGTGTTGGATTGTCATTTGTTCGATTATTGTCCTGCATTAAGATGGTGACTATAGCACATAAGGAATAAGTGTTGGGTAAGTATAAAATTTTGTTTTCTTAAAGGTAAACATTAAAGTAGGCGTATTATTGTTAATTTAGGTAGACAGATGTAATTTTTACTTGTAGTAATTTTAACCACCTTGTCCTTTCATAGCTCGGTTGAAAATATTAACATAAATTCAATAATATAATTGTACCTCATTTTTATTTACTTAGGATCATGAAGGGAAGTAAGTTAACACACACATTTTTAAGTTAATAGTAAAAAATATTTGCAGGAATGCTAATTAACTTGTATGTTAAATAGAGTGCTAGGAAGGCCATGGCTTTTCAGCTTGTTTTGTAATTAAAATCGTTTCTAGACTAAAATATTTGACATAGTAGTCAATATTATAATAGATTTAACATCGCTCACGATACTATAGTTGTTAATAGACACTTTCATTTTAGTGATTAGGGGAAAACTCAAACTGTGGGCGCTATGACAGTAGTTGATAAGATGAGACTCCAAGGCTAAAAAGTCTTATTGGTATTATTTTTTTCAGGTTTTGTTATTCATTTAGAAACTTCTCGTCGACGGACGATGTCGCTGTCACGACCTCACCTATTTTTTAACCTGTGTTCCCCCCCGCATCGCAAAAAAAACCTCCGGTTCTCTCCCTCCATGAATCCTTTCTTACTCTCTTGTTAGACGCGTTCTCATTTACGTTTTTCTTTTCCGTTTAGTTTTTTCGCCGTTGTGCGTGTTCGCGTTCTGTAGTGGACAACTAATAATTTAGTGGGGTATAACAGTGTTGCTTAAAATTTTAAAATGCAAGAGAATCGAATAATTTCGTATGAAGTCCTCTTAGTGCAGAGAGAATCTCAGTTTTGTGAGAATTTTTCCAACTACCTGTGAGGTTTGAGGTTATTGAACGGTAAGTTTATCCTTTGGCACGTGTCTATTACACCTAACTGCTACGCCTATTACTGGACTATCAATAACTAAAGTATGGCAACCATAATTTACAATTTTCTGTGTAACTTATACTACGAAGAAATATCATTAATTAAAATTTTAAATTAGGCCTAACCTAAGCCTGAGTAATGTTTGATGACTTCTAGGCCCACCTGTAGGCACACTCTATCACAACTTAAATTACTGTAGGCCAAGTCCCGTTTTATGATTTGATGTCATTACACTTAGTTAAGTATTTGTAGTTATTCCTAAACATATTGAAATTTTCACAATGGAGAGGCATACTACAAACTTCTCTATCCTAGGTTAACCGTAGACTCCTATGGAAAATGATTACCCTTTGTTTATGGCTACCTAAGGCAAGGCCTACTTTAAGTTGGTTAGTACAATTTAAGGTTTCCAGTAGGATTGCCCTTAATCAGTGAGTTAGGGACCAAACTGAATAAAATAAATAACAAATTGGCCAATTTAAACATAATATGTACGATACCGGTAAAATAAAACTTATTTAACACATTTTTAACCTTCAGGGTGTTATTCGTCTTGTTCACGATGTAGCTTAGTTTTCTAACCACCGAGTGTTTGCATTTTATTTAGGATGGTGACACAGGCCTACTTTAAATATTGTTCTAAGGCGTAATAACCGAAGCGCTGCCATGAGCAGTATGGCCGTTACCGGTAGATTTCAACCTTTCTGAACACACCCGTTTCAAATGGTGGATTGTGATTGGTTACTTGTAATGGAATGAAACATACTAATTCCTTTGAATAACTGTCAGTGTGTTTCTCACAAACATAAAGAAATAACTCAGCCTAAAAAATGTGCAATTTGTGCACTGGTCCCCCAGTGAAATACAAATTTTAACAAATGGTTTCAATTTTATGACTGATTTTAAGTGTTATTATACGGTTAATTTACATTATTGTAGTAAATTAAATAGGAATATATTTCATCAAGTGTATGATCATAAACAGCTTGTCCACATTCTGGAGAGTGAACAAAATAAATTCTTGAAAATCAAGAAAAGCTGCCTTAGATGGATTTTTGTATTGTATTTGTTTTATTAAATTTTTAATGTGAAAGCAATTATTTTTAGATTTGTTACTGTTTGTAGGATCTTTGGGTGTTTTTTTTTTTTTTTTTTTTTTTTTTTTTTTTTTTTTTTTTTTTTTTTTTTTTTTTTTTTTTTTGTTTATTTACTAAGAACGAATAGGTTTAGTTAACTGTTTTATTATTAAAACATAATGAATATATTTTCTGAGTTAGGCATATATTTAAAAAAAAATGGCTCTGTCCGTTGGCAGGAATAAGAAATAAAATGAAGTAAAGTGATTAAATAGGTTCCTAGAAAATGTGTTTATTTAACTTATTGTACTAACCTTTATTTGGTCCTTTTAGTTGTTCTCTAATCTAATGAATTGAACCACTCGAGTTCTTAACTCTTGAATGGCTGCAAAATGAGAATTTGTTCCCGGGATTGAGTACCCCAATTGATGTAGAATGGCAGAATACAAACAATGCCCATCTCCTGGCATAACAGCTACCTCCAAAGTCCCTTCTAAAACCTCAACAGTTTCAGTAAGTATTTGATTTGTGGTAATAGGATTTGTGGAGGGAGTGAGAGTCGGCAATGGATTTGGTAGTGAAGGTGGTAGATTTGGAGATTCAGTTAGATCCGGGAAAAATTTATGGGGTTGTGCCAGTCTTTTAATTTTTTTCCGCATTTAATTTTTCCTGCAACATACATTAAAATTGAATATATATTTCAATTATAAAGTGAGATACATTAAAAAAAAAAAAAATAACAGACCTAAATATTTATTTTAAACCATATGATAACTTGGTTTATAATAGCACTAGCTGTTGCCCGTCACGGCTTCGCCCGTGATTGAATTTATTTTAAAGGTAATAAAATCTTTTTAAAGAGCAACAAAATCTAATTCCTTAAGAATGACATTGAAACAATGAAGTAGTGTGAGTGGAGCTCTGAAGGAATTTCACAAAATCTGTTCTTAGCGAGAAAAGGTTTCTTAAATAGAAAAAACCCCGAGAAACGACCATATCAAATTTCAACCCCGGAGGCTCTACAGTCATATTGAAGTCATGTTGGGGGGGGGGGGGGAGCCCTAAAGAACATAAAACACTAAATTTGCAAAACTGTTTTTAGTGAACACCCATGAGCAAAGAGAAACGTCCATGTCAAATGGCCCAAAAGTAATTTTGAAGTCCTGTGGGGCGGAGCCCTAGAGAACTTTGAAAACTGTATTTGAAAAACTGTTTCTTGGAGAGCACCCATGAGCAAAGAGAAACGTCCATGTCAAATATCGACCCCGGAGGCCCAAAAGTAATTTTGAAGTTCTGTGGGGCGGAGCCCTAGAAAACTTTGAAAACTGTATTTGAAAAACTGTTTCTTAGTGAGCACCCATGAGCAAAGAGAAACGTCCATGTCAAATATCGACCCCGGAGGCCCTGAAGTAATTTTGAAGTCATATGGGGCGGAGCCCTAAAGAACTTCTAAAACTGTATTTGCAAAACCGTTTCTTAGTGAGCAAAGAGAAACGTCCATGTCAAGTATCGACCCCGGGGGCCCTAAAGTAATTTTGAAGTCCTGTGGGGCGGAGCCCTAAAGAACTTCGAAAACTATATTTGCAAAACCGTTCCTTAACGAGCATCCATGACCAAACCAAACGTCCATGGCAATTGTCAACCCCGGAGGCCCTAAAGTAATTCTGAAGTCCAGTGGGGCGGAGCCTTAAAGTGCTTCAAAACTATATTTTCAAAACAGTTTCTTAATAAGTATCTATAAGCAAAGAGAATCGTCCTTGTCAAATTTCAACAAGTAGGCTAATTGCGAGCTTCTGTGGGGCGGAGCCCTAGTCCATGTCAAGTATCGACCCCGGGGGCCCTAAAGTAATTTTGAAGTTCTGTGGGGCGGAGCCCTAAAGAACTTTGAAAACTATATTTGCAAAACCGTTCCTTAACGAGCATCCATGACCAAACCAAACCAAACGTCCATGGCAATTGTCAACCCCGGAGGCCCTAAAGTAATTCTGAAGTCCAGTGGGGCGGAGCCCTAAAGTGCTTCAAAAACTATATTTTCAAAACAGTTTCTTAATAAGTATCTATAAGCAAAGAGAATCGTCCATGTCAAATTTCAACAAGTAGGCTAATTGCGAGCTTCTGTGGGGCGGAGCCCTAAAGGGGATGTTTAAAGCAATTATTTATTTATTTATTTTGAGCACCTAAGAAAAAAGAGATCACTCCAAATTTCAAGCGTGCAGATTTCCTAATTTGTATTTAAAATTGGACATGCGGATCACGTTATGAAATTTCAAAGGCATGTGGAGCGGAGCCCTGAAGGAATTTTCTTACATCATTTCTTAGTGAGCACCTAAGAGGCAAGATGAACCTGTGTTTAAAGTTTCAAGTAAATACGTTTGGTAGTTCCTGAGATTTCATGAGTCAGTCAGTAATCACTCCCCGTCAGGTTTAGCTTGGTCGCTAAGCTCACTCGCCGCAACTATCCTCTAGTTTTTTATTACCAATCTTCCCCCAATAATTTAAATGAGAACAGCTGTTTTCAAAATTAATATTCCTTAATGTAATCATATGTTCCAATACAAAAATGTTGCTTCCATAAGAATAACATGGTAACTTTGAAGACGTGTGGGGCGGAGCCCTGAAGGAATTTTGCAAAATCATTTCTTAGTGAGCACCTAGGAGGCAAGACAAACCTATTTTCAAATTTTCAAGTAAATCCGTTTGGTAGTTCCTGAGATTTTGTGATGAGTCAGTGAGTGGGATTTCGCTTATATATATATAGATTAGATTACAGAGCTACTGGCAGAAAGTATAAATTTCTATTTGCCAAGGTGTAATTTTACATTGCATGTACCACACCATGCAAGTTATTCATAATTCTAGTGCATGCATAAAAGTGAAAATGAGCGTTTAAAATCAAATTTGTAAAATATAGGCGTAGCCTTTTAAATATGAACTCAGAGTAATTTTGGGCAATTTGATATATATATATATATATATATATATATATATATATATATATATATAGTTTATGTATATAGATTATAATTATTAACTTATTCGTCTATTTCATCCGGAAAATAACTCATTATGAAGGTTTATAAGTAAGCCAACAACATGATACCTATCCAGATATATTTCATCATAAAATGTAATATTTTACAGAGGGAAAAACATTGTTTATAATTAGATGTAACCATCCATCATGTTTATGTCGGTGTAATCACTAAAATACTTTTCATTTTATATAATAGTTCCTTTTACGAAGTCTTTTTGTTTTCTTACTTTAGCTTTCTCTGGCTAGGTATTTTCTTAGTGGTTGCTAAAAATTGTATTTTAATAGAAACATATACAATATTAAATTGTTTGACGAGTGTTTTTATAAACATTTTATTTCAAGTAGTAGTTGGGATTAGCAAGGCTTAATCGACTTCTCAGGACAATCACGGTTCGGATATAAAATGAACTTTCACAATTGTAATCATGATTACAGTTATCAAATGAGTAAAATAAATTAGATTCCAAATTGTTTTAAGAGGGGTTGGTTATTTGTAAAATATTCTGAGTGTGTAAAAATTGTGCACTTAAACTACGGTAGAGTAAATCAATACCCTGTTATGCTAAAGTGTACTATTTTCTTATAGTGTTATTTACCTTCAGTGATTTCATATATTGAATTTTATCTAATCTATTGAGGGGGAATTACGGATGGATCAACATCCCTTGTAGAGTTCTGCATCTTGACAAAGCCACATATGACAATCCAGCTTGGAATTCCCGAGAGCCCAAGTTCACTTCAACCTAAGGAAAGGGAAAATCATTATAGTTATATTATTAACATACCACTATATTTTTTGTGAATTTCACTCTCGGGAATATGCTATTACGGTAGTAATCATGGTAAAACCTAGGTCTGGTACCATAATACTTTTTCATTTTGAAGTCCCCAGAAGCCAAAAACACCATTCGTTCAATTTCACATATATTTATTTGTAGGCCTATAAATGTGTGTGAGTGTGTGTTTATTAGTGTCCGTGGTCTCAATAACTTTTGACAGAAACCTTCGATTTTGATGAAATTTGATATGGAGGTGAAGACCAGGTCTATTTTCATGACTTCGCAAACCAGCATGATTGGATCATGGTTTCAGGTGTTTAAAAGGATAAAAAATGTGGTTTTATCATTTTTGCACTTCAATTTTTGAAATTGAATAATTTAAACTGAAACCATTCAAAAGAGCTTTTAAAGAAACAAACAATTTTGTATTTTATATTTTTAACTTGGCTTAACGGGTTATAGAGAACAGCTAAAAATAGGATTTCCATGTTAATGTTATGGGAAATCAACAAAAACCAATATCTCGCTTATTTATAGGCGTAACTTGATAAAATTTGTTATGTACATTCATTAGATAGGGTTTAACTGATATTTGTTTACAGCACCCATATAGTAGCAAACCTACATACTCACCCCCATGAGGTTTTTGGAGAAAATTAAAAAGTGCCAAATATTGATACAATTTGATATTTTCCTTAACTAAACATTACATTTCCAAACAAGTAACATTTTATAACAATATACCATGGCTGCAAACCTACATACTCATTTGTATTGTGTTTATGGGGAAATAAAAAATCTCTAATTCTTTTAGAAATTCACTTAGTACGCAGGTCTAATGTTTCGAGGGTATTTTAATATATATTTGTAGGTTTGACATAATAAAGACAATAAATGTTACGTTGAAGTTCCATGAATGTGAACTAATTGGGATCAGACCTTCTTCAGTTTGGTGAATTATTTGATGATGTTGTTACAATGTACAGGTTCGGTAATGCGTAAGTAATCAATCGTGTAGTTTAGTTTTGGTACAAGATTTTCTTTACTCGCTTACTGTGGTTAACATATATGAAATTTGAAGACGCCAAATATATAACAAATATTAAACACCCAAACCTTTACTTTAACCCCCCCCCCTCCTTCCAACCCATATTAGATTCATACCGGTAGCCTAATTAGAGTGTAACAAAATACAAATTTCCAACAATTAAAAAAAAAAATTTTTTATAGAGAAAACCTAACTTTGAATGGAATTTAAAAAGGGAATTGGAGATTTTCAATTGTTTCATATTGTCATATTTTCTACTATTTATTTTTGTGGAGAATAAAAACGCTCATTTATCAACTCATTATAGAACTCATAATTTAAAACCAACTTGTCTTAATTTTGTACCCTATACATTGTTTGAATCGCTAACTGCAGAAAGGCAACTAGTCCACTTTTCTAAATTTTACAGGAGACACAAAAAACTGTTTAGTACTTAAATTACCTGTATTTATTGTTTCTGAGTATTTTATTTTTATTATACCACTTAAGCTTATAAACATTCTGAGTTTAAAAGTCTCTTACCTCCGATCAGAAAAGGGTGGGGGGTTTTTTTCTACTTGGACATGTTTCCTTTCTGCAGTAAACAAAAATAAGTTAAGGCGTTTTTGGAAAAAAATAATTTTAAGTCGTTTAAAATCCAAAATATGTTTAATAAAACATGTTTAACATAGTATAGGTTACATATCAAAGTGGAAAAAAAATATTAGACATGAAAAAGACAAAAAACAAAGTTCAGTCATCGAAGTTTTCTTCGGGATTGGCTGTGGTTGTTGGCCATGTGATGATTTTGTTCCAAAATTCCATTTTTTCTTCTGGTATGTAAACCAAGGTCTTTTTTATATCATCCATTTTTTTGCAGTTCAGGGGAAGCACACTTGTGTACGCTTTTTTGGTAGGGGGCTCTAACGGTTCGGTTGAATTTCTTAGCCTGAAAGTGTCGCTGGTCAACCCTGCAATGTTCGTATTGCACAGAACACTGTGTGGAATTGCGGAGGAAAAAGACATTTCTCTATATTTAGATATTGTAAATGCTATTTTTTTTGTTTTTGGGGACGTTTTTCCCATAGGAGTCATCGCTCAGGCAGGTTTTTTTGAAAAATTTTGGCCACCAAGACCGGAAATCAACGAAATCATCCGCTTTCATCTCAACAATAGAAAATTTGTTTAGGTTTTTTGAACTGTTTTTAATAAGAGTAATTACCTCTTCAAGCGTATAGTATCGCTCTTCTCTCCTTAGTTTTCGCCTGATTATCCCAAAATCCCTGTCATTCGGCATAAATGAATGGCCTCTGACAGGGAAGGTGAGCTTGATGTTTTCAAATCTTTTTGTTTCAACCAGCAGCATCATCATTCTTATTATTGTGTTATTTTTATTCTGACCAGCACAGTTATCGGCAAAAAGATACAAAGTTTTTATGTCCTTGTCGACTTTGTTAGTAATATACCAATTTAACATTGAGCACACTCCATTGGAGCCTTTGCCCCCCTCGCCTTCATGGTAAATGAAAACGGTTGATTCTCGTGTAGCAAGATTGTGGATGCCAAACACGTTTACCGTGAGTTGCCTTAGATAGTACGTATCCTGGACAGGTATACAGGGAAGGGATACGTTTGCCATAAAATCAATGCAGATACCAACTTGGTTTTTGGAGTCTTCTTTGCACTTTGCTGTAGTATCTTTCAACGATGTGTAAAATTTTTTAGCTTTACGTTTGTGTACTATTAATTCAGCAACTGCAGCCTTTTTGGCATTGTCATTCAAAAACGGACTTTTTATTTTAAGACTTAGCTCTTCACATGTTATACAAGCATCTTTAACAGGTTGTCCAAATCCAAGGTCTGGATAGTTTTCTTTGAAAAATGTCCAAAAAAACTTATAGCTAAGCCTTTTTTCACTGCCTAAGGTTGAAACAAGAAAGTCATCTTCTTTTTTTATAAACATGTTATGCAAGATTTTTAGGTTTACATTAGCTGCTAAGTATTTTTTTTCTTTTCCCGTGTAGTGGTGACTTTTAGCAGGAAAAGACTCAATGTGAGCCCTTAATCGAGAAAGAACCTCTCCAGGTATTGCATTACCTGATACAGTTTTGCCTCTGTGATCAGTAGGCGTTTCATTAAGCTGCAGAAGGTGTGAAAGGCGGTATAACTGCTTTGGTGTATAGCCATAAGTATTTACAAATGCTTTTTTACATACCCTTGTTCTTGTACCGTTATGGACGATATGATATTTCACACCGAAAGATCTGGGCTTTTGAGAAGATGATCCTGGCCTGGGTCTTTCCCTTTCTATTGGACAAATTTCCATTAAGCTCTGTATATAAATATCTTGTTCTGTTTTATTTTCCATGTTATGAAGTTTTGCGAATATTTCAATCATATCTTCTTCATCGTAAACACTCAAGCAGTTGTTCTTGCAGCTGAAACAAACAAAACCACTTGTAATTTTACAACAAACATACAATGTGAGCTAGGGTTGGTTAGGCTAGACTAGGTTAGTTTATAAGCTAGGTTAGGTTAGGCTAGGCTAGGTTAGTTTATAAGCTAGGTTAGATTAGGTTAAGTTATGTTATTACTTACATTACTGCAATAGGCTATACCGATAAGTTGTTTAAAGAATGTCTTTATTAGTTGGCTAAGTAATAAAAAAAAAAACAAATATTTACCTGCATTGTTTGGCTGGTACGGTTTTGCCAACCCAGTTGACATGTTCTTTTCCTGAGGTTTTAGCTTTTTTAATTACGTTTCTTTTGTACGAGGCTTCATTGTGAACACCTTTCCTTCTTTTTCCACCTTCCTCCTCATCTGAACTACTCACTTTTGTAAAACAACTATTAAAAGTCACAGTAAAACTGG
Organism: Neoaliturus tenellus; assembly: GCA_030545055.2. Classification (NCBI taxonomy): domain Eukaryota; kingdom Metazoa; phylum Arthropoda; class Insecta; order Hemiptera; family Cicadellidae; genus Neoaliturus; species Neoaliturus tenellus. The sequence goes on along the minus strand of CM061531.1, from coordinate 178,656,259 downwards.
TAAAAGATGTCAATTTAAAGGCAGCTTGATGATTAATGGCTCCGCTTCTAACGAAAACAAAACCACAAAGATCAAAATAATAGTCCACAAACTACCACCAGGGTCAACTCAGAAATTGTTTTTTTTTTTTTTTTTTTTTTTTTTTTATGAAAACTGTTGTTATACACTGGACGCATCGTTAACCACAAAAAGGACACTTGTCTGCATGACAGCAATAGCATTCAAAGCGCCTTCCTTTCTGTATACTGCAGAAAGGGAACTAGTCCAGGACATGTTCCCTATTTGCAGTAGACCGTATTTATCAGCATGGACTAGTTCCCTATCTGCAGTACACAGAAAATTGAAGGCGCTGAAAAAACCATTTCTTTCATGCGGACGAGTGTCCTTTTTATGGTAAACGATGCGTCCAGTGTATTACAACAGTTTTCATTAAAAAAACGAAAATTGGAAAAAGTTGGACTTGTTGCCTTTCTGCAGTTAGCGATTCGTTTATGGTTGTGTTGTAAAAAACCGATATTGATGCCTAACAAATTTTTTTGCATTCTAAACATAATAGTATGAATAGGAGAGTTGGCCTAACATACAAATGAGGATATTTTATTGGACACTTTAATAATTATATTTTTACCGAATTTCATTTGAAATAAAGCTATTACCGTCGTTTTCATAGGAGCTATACAATATCTTTTAGAGTCCCTTCTGCGATTAAATAATTTTATATATAAATTTGTAGCGTTTTATGTGACTTTCTGGATACGTAGTTTGGTTTTTGTCGGGAACACTTTTAAAACTTCTCAAATAACAATTTACTCAAAAATTTATCATGGGCTTATATGGGAAATAGAATTTCCAATTATGAGTGTTTGTGAACACGATAACTATTGCAAAAATAGTCTGATCATTTTGAAATTTGGTACAGGCATGTAAAGATTGCCTTTGGAAATTTGCTAAGCATGCACGTCTGCTGCGACGGGGGTATTTATGTTTTATTTAGTTATAATATAAAATAGATTTTATTGTATGGTTGTAAAATCTAATTCTTTGTAACAAGTGATAGGCCATGTTCCAATTTTTTTATTTTATTTAAATGTATCAATATTTTACCTTAGCTTACCTTATCATAGGTTTGTCCTTGATTGATGCACAGTACATCCCCAAGCAAGGTTAAGGGGTATTTGCTCCCTTGAACAAGTTTTGTTTTTTTATTTCCATTGCCTTTCAATCGTTGTAATTGGCACTAATCCATTAGCTAATGTTGGACCTTGATAGGAATCAAATTTGACCAAAAGTGCTGCAGGTAGATGGTTTGGTGAAGTTTGGCCCTCATTGTACACTAAGTCTTCTACTGTGCCAAGGGAACCATTTACCAAACCAGCTTTTAACCACAAATTGGCTTTCAATACAACTCGGGCTCCTTTTGCAAGATACAAAATAGCTTCAAGGCCATTTGCATCATCACTTGTACCAATGCTTGCAACTGGATTGTTATGTTTAGCTGGAAGTCTGGCAATTGGTGCATGAAGTCCCAGTAATTTTTCCCTATTAAATTTTTTGGCTGATGTTTTTGTCGTGAACAAGTGGATTGATTCTTGGAAAGATTTGAGCTCATCTTGAGGTACGTTTCTAACAAACCTACTACTAAATAATTCATAGGTTGACAGAGAACAGCACCCTGTACTTAATTCATCCAGTGCATCCCTGAAAAGACATTTGTTTGTGTTTTTTATTTGGAAAATTTTAAGGTAAATCAAAATCAATTAAATGTGCTGCAATGAATTGTTCAACATTCTAGGATTATTGTAAGGATATGGGTTGTAATATTTTTGTAAACGTATTCACCCATTGAGGATATTTTTCATGTACTTTATATCAGGTAATTTTGTTATTACTGTTATTTTGTTTGTTTAACATAAAATATAGTAATCAATTAAATATTCAGAATTTTTTGGGTTCAACATGAAATATACAGATAAATCAACAATTTTAGAGTGAGAAATAATTTAAAGTTTAAACCCTTTAAGCGCAGTTGGTTTTTTATGAACCCCAAAAATATTAATAGTGCCACATAAATGTTTGAAAATCAGTATGGTTTTTAAAGGTCTTCAAAAAATTTTGTAAAAAAATGACAAACATTTTTATTGTGTCAGAAATAGTAATAGATATATATCATTTTTGGAATTGCAACTTAATGTTTTTGCAACAAAAATGAAAAAAAGGACTGTTTCATTCCTTTGAGGTTCCAAAATGCTGCTTTTAATTTAGGATGGTGACGTAATCCATCTAATGTCCATAAGAAAAACATGCTCCAGCTATTTTAGCGAATTTCCCTATAGGGAATACGCTATTACAGTAGTAGCCATGGTAAGACCTAAGCCCGGGACCACTTTATTTTTTCACTTTGAGGTCCCCAGAAGCCAAAAAAACCATTCGTTTGTTTTCATATATATGTATATATATATATATATATATATATATATATATATATATATATATATATATATATATATATGTGTGTGTGTGTGTGTGTGTGTGTGTGTGTTTGTGTGTCCGTGGTACCGATAACTTTTGAAGGGGACTTCCGATTTTAATGAAATTTGGTATGAAGGTGTAAGACCAGGTCTATTTTCATGAGTTCGCAAACCAGCATGATCGGGTTATGGGAACGGGGTTTTAAAGGAGTCAAAAATGGGATTTTGTCATTTTTGAACATCAATTTTCAAAATTCAAGAATTTTAACCAAAACCATTTAAAAGAGCTTAAAAAGACCAACAATTTAGTATTTTAAATCATTAAAATAACTTAACTGGTTATGGAGAAAATTCAAATCAAGTTTCCCATGTTATTCTTATGGGTAAATCTTTAAAAAGTTATATATCGCTTATTTATCAAAATATCTTAATAAAAATTTTATGAACCTTCACTAGGTGGTGAGTAATTAAGATTTGATAAAAAACCCACATGGCAGCAAACCTACATGCTAAGTCCCATGGTATTCTCATGGTAAATTAGTGTATAATGGGAGTAAGAGAGATGGAGATAATAAAGTATCTGTTCCTAATCAGCTCAACAGCTGTCTTCTGCATATTTGTCAAATTTGAAATGTTTATGTTTTGTTATTTGTAAACAAATAATTCCTTTTGCATGGAAGCTTTGGATATGCACTTTTATTACTGTTAAAAAAGTCATTTATTGCAATATCAATATTAATATATAAATTATTAAATAAAAACGACATTCCCAAAAATATAATGCCATTAAATATATTATATTTCCTTGCAAAGATTATTAATTATATAAGATAGCCACAAATTTCTTTGATGTTGAAACAATAATTCTTTGGAAATTCGCTGAGTACGCAGGTCTGCTGCGATGGGGGTATTTTGTTATTAGGATAGTTTTACCTGCTAATGAGATACTAACCATTGTCTATTATAAAATTTTCCCCTGTCTTGTCTTAAAATTGCGAAAATTGCCATTTTTACTTTTTTATCTTACAACCGGCTGATATATTGTGGTTTGCCACGATTTCAAATACAGGTTAGGTACAAAATTTTAATATCAATAGGCCTAATAACAATAATGTATTTAAAAACTATTGAAGTGGTAAACTTAGAAATTACTTGGATTATTTTAATAAGGTTTATGAATGAAGAATAAGATTTGAACCAAAGATGTTTTCAAGAAGTTTTCATTTTGAATCTTATGATGCATTACTACCTTACCAGGTAAAGCAAATACTTGTAGATTTGGTAAAGTAGTTGAAGATGTTGCTGTTATTGCATCTTGTTCTTCTTGTTTTTCTTGTTCTTCTTGTTCTTCTTGTTTTTCTTCTGCGTTGTTGTGAATTAGATCTTTATGACAGTCTAATAGAATTTCATCGTAAACGATTCCGAACATTAATCGCAATGATACATGTTGACTATGTTGACTCTTCGAAATTTCGCCGAGAAATGAGATGGGCTCTCATGTTCCTCCTTTTATAACGGTTCCCCCACCACTATTTCATCTTCTTCTTCTTCACTATCCAAGGAAAACAAACGTTTTAAACAAAATATTAACCTTGTACAAAATTGATTGTCCGTTCATATTTTTTAATACAAGTTGGATTTTCTATATTTTCCTTATTTAACTATTATTTCTTTATATAATATCATTAACACTTTCTACTTCGAGCGTTTTGCTACTATTATCTTTTTATTCGATATTAACAATCTGCATAAATACAAGTTCATTTGTCGCGCCGACTCACTATAAATCCAGCTTTCGTACAGTACACATCTCTACGACTAAATTACAACATGTATTTGAATATGAATTTTCCTTATACAAATACTATTTTAATAACTTCACAGCAAAACAAAATTCTAACCTCATAAACTTATAACGTGCTTTCCTTATATACGCAAAGTTAAACAAATCTTTATAATAAATTGCAGTCGACAGAACTCTATGTTCATATCATGTCGAACTTGTCTTTTCAAGTTTTGTTTTTCATAGTACGAAATACTTGAATCACAAGGTTTAGAACGAAACATTTTTGGTCAACAGTTTTTCAAAGAATAAGCTTCTACGCAGATGATCAACACATTTATGGACATTCCTCCACCAACTTTAAGCTGGTGGTAGGGAGAATTACATTAATTTGATACTTATTTCTACCGTTACACTTGCTCCATTCTCAATAAGATATTTGTAATATGGTCCTGAATACTGTTCTTTTTCACGTCCTGCATGTTCCTTAATAAAGTCAAAAGCCAGTCTTTTTGAATATTCATTATGATACACTTCTCTTACACAAACAAGAATTTTTTCTTCCAGAAATTTCACTTGAACTAATGATATTTTGCTTACATCATCCTTGTCTATCAGGGGTAGCTTGTAGGTGAAAGTATTTGGCGGTAGTTTTTGCGTTTTATCAAGTAAAAAACAAAAATTTTTATACAATTTCTGCTCAGTGTCTGTAATACTATGAATACCAAGCAGATTATAGTACGAAGGATCATAAGGTATACGACGAAACATTTTCAGTCACCAGTCCTCCTAAGATTGAGCTCCTACGCAAATAACTAACACATTTATGAACTGTATCGAATGGAAATTGTGGATCATTTGCTATAACTTGAAGTTCTTCATTAATTTCAACGGTATAATCTTCATCATCATCATCTTCACTGTCACTATCGTTATTTAAAGTGTCTTCAGGTTGTTCAAAAACATCAGAAATTTCGGAAGAATTGAAATTTTCATTCAGATGAGGAGGCATTTAGAAGCAAGTAATATTGTAAACAGCAGAGACGAAACAACAAGAGTGGCGTGTAAAAGCAGAATGAAAGAGTGAACAACGCTCGCTCCGCTTTTATAACGGTATGCAAATAGAGGGGTAGCAGCTGGCCGTGACCGATTATTGACCCAGGAGGTGGGGGAAAAGGGGAAAGAGGAGGTATTTATTTCAAATAATTCGCATAACTTTTGACTAAAATAAGATAACCAAATTCTTCTTTTACCAAAATGTTCGTCTAACATAGACCTTTTTAATGATGTATCGCTTGTCCAAATCCGTCAATCCGTTATCGAGTTATAGGCATTTTAATTTTCTTTTAAAATTAAAACTTTTACGGACACAAAACATATTACAAAGTAGTTCTAAACGTTCAATTTCAAAGTCTAAAACTAATTTTTAAAAAGAAAGGAAGAGGTACAGTTTTAACCCGTTATATTCTTCTACAGCTTCACGGGTTAATGTTGACGATAGTGTTATTCACGACATTTTACGTTCTATGTTATGCTTCTACAACTTCTAACTTGTTACTCCTATCGACTGTGTTCAACAGGTTTTCCTATTTTACCCCCACCATTCCTTATATAAGTGCGCTCACGACAATTCCTACTTCATTCTCCTCTACGCTCTTCAGCTGACAACATCTCCGCTCTAATTACTCAACTATGGATACTAATCAAGAAAATGTTCAAGTTCAAAAAATAACATCTACTACTCACCCAATGGAGAATACTCCACATAATTCAACATTTTAAAAACTTACTCTGGATGGCCTTGACATACTTTCCAGATCCCAGTTATAAATTTGAATTTCAGTTTTCAACTAACTTTTACTTTTGTTCGTCTATCAATTTAGTTATCACTGTTGAATTTCAGTTTTGAACTAACTCTTACTTTTGTTCAACTGTTAGAGTTTTGTTAACACCGTCGAATTTCAGTTTTTAATTAACTTTTAATTTATGCGCACTTTTAGTTCAACCCCACTTAGTTTATGCGCAATTTCAGTTCAACCGACCGCCAACGCTCTCGCCATCTCCACCCCAACATTTCTCATTTCAACATCTCTCCCCCCGACATCTGCCCGAACATCTGCCCGAGGGGGCAGCTGCCCGGGCATCTGTTCGGAGGGCATGTGTTCGGTTTTGAAAGTGGCCAAAATACACTACTACCAAAGTTGTTGGAATAGCCTAAATTTAGGTGCCCTTAAAAGTGTAAAATATTTCAAGGTTAGATTGTCAGGTTTGATTAATTATATATATTTCTTACATCAATATTATTGTTGATTCGATTGTTGTCATCTGACAACTTTAGTCGCAAAATTAAAATTAAACCATCAATAATAACAATGAAGTAGGATACGGTAACGAAGTTTCACCCTTCACTCTTGCTGGTAGAATTTCAATATGGCATTTTTTTCATTTCTCTAGGCCTAGCCCTACATAACTTATGATTGTCTATTATTTTACTTCAATTTCAAATAATGATAATGTAATAGGCCAAGTTACCTTGAACGAAGCTTAGCAGAAAATTATTATTTCTTGTCCACCAGGATTACTTATATTTGACCAGGATTCTTCATTCGTCACATTTGATCAACATTTCTTGTAGAATATAGGTGTACTGTAGTCTTCAGGTGAAAACAATTGCAATAGCTCTATTTTTCACTCTAAATAAGTCAAATGTGTTTAACAACTTAAAGCAATAAAAAAATTACAAGTGAAATAGACCTTAAAACACTCTTTAAATGTAATCCTAAAAAAATACTGTAGGTGGGCCTATGTTAGTGGACTAAAGGACTAAACAATTTCTTTTTGGTCCCGATTACAACAGATACCGGTAGAAGCCAGTAGTGAGTACAGAGTAGCGATTGCTTTGTATTTATAATTACATCTTGTAATGTTTCATTCGCCACATCCATTATTTAGTATGTAAGCCAACCATATCACATGTGTTAGTTTCCTATTTTCTATAATTTATGCTCCAAGAGTAACAGCCCATAATACTTATTTTAGTAGGCTACAAGAGTTTCCATGGTAATAATTGATAATTTTCTTTAAATATATTTTATGTTTGACATTTAAAATAATATTTTAGGTAAGAAGTTAATTTTCTTTGTTTTAATTCAGTTTATCACCCCTCAGATAGTATTTATTATTTAATCATCCATCCTGATCATAATTAATATATTTCATCATATTTAATAAGGTTTCTATTTAATTCAGACCCAAAACCCCATAATATTAAAATATCACATTAGCCTATTTAAATATATATTAATTTATGTAAGAGAGTTGCAATATTACTTAAGGTATTTCATATAATATATGTTTTCAAAATTAAGTCCATAAACAAATCCAAATTCAGTGTTGTGTTGTGCTTTCAAGAAGTTATGTGAACCCCAATGTAAAAATGAAGAAACCATGTGCTGTGAACATTGACTCTCTTCCTTCTTCTGGCTGCTGACTCCATAGTGTTAACACCTAAATTCTTTTAAGGACACAGATCCTACTTAAATTCACCCCAGTAATGGCCTAGAGTTTAAATTCCTAGGTTCATTTTGTAAGGACATTTTGCCTAGATAGTACCAAGTTAAATTCAAACCCTTTTTCTTTGTTTTAATCCCTAATTTCTGGTACTTGGCGAAGAATATCTGTAGTTAATTGATAAGAACTGTCCAGTTTTCAACTTTACCTAAGAAGAGTATTTTCTGCATAGATTATCAAAGACTTTTAATTGAAACAGAAATTTATTAATATTGAAATATTTGCATCAAGAACTTAATAAATAATATCAAGAGTAAATTTAAATTGATTTGAACTTTTATTTGGACTTTAGCTTTAGTGGAACCTTTTTGGCCATCTTGTTTTTGGACAACAATTGGTTTACTTGACACTCAAAATTGTAATCATTGATAAATTATTTACTCAACTTATTTGAACAAGATTGTTCGCCGGCACGAGTTCCCCACCTGATGTTATAGAGACTTATGTGACCCCTGAGCTAGGCTGAAGGCAGAATATTAATCAGAACATTATAATTTAAAGAAGAGATATAGTAACTTGTAGGCCTAAATTTCATTTTCATATTCCCCAATTATTGTAACACTTTTGTAATCCCCTTTTTCTTTGATTTGAATTCGATAATTGTAATTTAAATAATAAATACTACTTCATTTGTATTGTAACAAGAGTTTTCTCATTTAATAAAGTTATAAAAGTAGGATAGGACTAGAAGCTAGGTACTTACCAGAGGTATATTCAGGTATCCAAACTACAAGCAATACTACATTTCTACTCACTACTCAATTATATACAAAGACACTACGAATAAGATTCTAAAATAGACGAGTTAGTTTTATTTATTTTCACAACATCATTGTATTGGCGTTAAAAATATTTTAGGTTCATTAGATAGGAACGCCATCTTAACAACTGACAGAACAGAATAGCTTCCCTCACCACATCGTTGCGAGATATCGAATCGAACGTTGAACGTATGTACAACAGAAGGTACATAGATAATTTTACAATCTGTATCTATGAAGCGCTTAGCGTAGAAGGTATTTGGAAGAGTCGCTAATTTTAAGAATAGTTTGGTATCCCTGTCTCAGTATGGTTGCTCAATATCACAGCTGTATCCACGTACCGCATAGCATAGGCCTATTAGGTATTTGGAAGAATCGCTACTTTTAGAAATCGTTTGGTATCCCTGACTTTGTTTGGTTGGCCGATGCTTGTAATCGCTGAACTCGTGGGTACTTTGTATGAGGATACTTTTTCAGTATCCATATACTTTTGCAGAGACGAGTACCAATTACAAAGTAGCGATTACTGATAATTTGGCACACCTCTAGCCTATGTAAAGTAGGCCTATTACACGAGAAGTACTGGTAGGTTATTACCTATAGATAAATCTAAGTGAAATTAGGCCATATTTACAACAATCGTAGGTGTAATTTTAGGTTTTGGTTGTGTAAGGCCTATATGTAGGGTTTTGAGATAGGCCTATGTAAAAAAGGTTTAAAAATACATTGTGCCGTTAGCACAATTAAGGCAAAATAAGTTACATTAAAAGAATTATTGTTAAATATAAATTGAAGAATAACCAGAAAATAAAGGGATGCTGTGCACCTCCCCAAATACTCCCATGAGCTATGTAGGCTATTATCATTAGTTTACGGGATGTTCAAGGAAATGTAAAATAAAGTTAAATTAATTAAAACACAAAACCATTTGGTGTATACCGTACAAGTAAAAAAATGAAAAACCAATGTACATAATCGGCTCACAAACAGGTGAAGCCCCTCTACTTACCTTTAGTAGGCGTAATCTTGATGGCAATTATGCAAAATGATTTTAAGCAATTCACTTACACGAGTGAATAACGAATAAGCAATTAATATTAGTAATATCAAAAATTACCAACAAAATACATAAAAGTGTACCGTGCTTAAGGTTAAAATTGTTTTCGGTGTTAGGTAATATGCTTTCAGAATCGCTTGTTAAATAAGCATTTAAATTTTGAACGCAGCACCATTATTACCGGTAGGCCTATAACTCAACAACGTTCGTCGAAAAAGGAACCAACGAACCGGAAATAGCATTACAGCTGGAAAGGTAACAGCATTAATGCATACCGTATTAATCCCGTTGGAAGAAAAGAACTATAAGTAAAACAAAAATAGTAAGTAAACTTTAAACATTGAATACTTTGATTTAAATAAATATAAAAGAAACGTAAAATGTTAGCATAGTAAAGTTGAAAGATGGCTGAAAATTCATGAATGAAACAGTTATAAATAGTTGATTACGCGGTACAAGATCAATCGTCACTGTCCAACATGCCGTTTGAAATAAAAAATTACAAAATAAACAATTGTTTTAAGTGCGCAATACTGGTAGAACTTTTATTTATTATTGGTTCTACTTATTTTTTTGCTTTGTTTTCATATATGTTTTGTATTTTTTCGTAAGATAACAATTAATGTAGTATCACAACAGGCGAATATAGTTTCCATAATACATGCTTCCTACATGTCAGACAACAAACAAAAATAGCACCGGGTAACGTAACCTGGGTAACGCAAACACCGTTATTTACAGCCCACAATGCATTTCTTATGGGAAAGAAAATTACGTCTCATTACTTTATTCCTTAACAGAATAACTTCAGAAACGAACTAGACCTGTAAAATTACGCCTAAAAACTACTGTGAAAGTTTGAAGTCGATCTGAGGCTTTTTGCGAACGCAATCGCGTTACAAAAAATAGGGGTTTGTCACTATAGTGAGGTTGTTAACAGTCATGTATGAGGATTCACTCCTCTTCGATCTGTTCATTCAATTACAGAATAAACTTGCTTTCGGTTGTAACATTAGGCTATTTCGGCTTTCCAAAAAAAGTCTACGTTCTGGGACGTGATTCATGGCGTCAGCTGCACTCGGGATCGGCACTTCTGCTGATGATCCGGCGATCTGGTCTCCCAAACCGTCTCCGTGGTCGTCTTGCTTCTAGCTGGCAAGCACTTCTGCGATGATTTCTCCGCATACAGCAACATATTCATCGACATTGAGGAAGTCTTCGTAAGAGATGGATGGATCGGATCTTCATCCCCCCAGCCGCCACATTTTCCACAACTTTTCGCCAATTTCCACATTTTCTTCGCCGGTTTAACACAATCTGTTTTTTATTTTCTTACAGTTTTTATCGTTTCTGGCTTCACTCTGACCAACGCTTGTTTGTACATTCTGGAGGCTTGGAGACTATCAAGCTTGATTTCTAACGCATTCCCATCTCGAGACAGGATGTTTTCTACCAACAAACTTCTGGAGATGTTTTTTATATAGTCGTTAGCATTGTCGATAGGTTGCCCGATTTGTATGTGTGTTGCATCAATGACTCCAACTATACTGGGGAAACCTTTACTTCTGAAAAACCTGTAAAAGTAATGCATTTTTAGAAAAGTGTTATTCATGTGTGATTATTCATTACTATTCCATTATTGTGTTTCATTCGTGTTTGTGTTTTAGCGCATTACCTTACAGGGAATACGCTATTACGGTAGTAGTCACCGTACCATTGTGAAACCGTATTACCGTGATACCATTGTGAGGGGACTACGAGGTAGGGGTCTGTGGCGTTAACCCTGGACTAGCCCTACTTAATTAATTCTGTTCAAATATAAAAAAAATTATACTCTGCTAAAGAGCACTCTGTGTGGTTTATCTTTCGGCAATTTGGACATACGTGTCATAAAGGACACTCATTAAAGAACACCCGGGGAAAAATGGAAAACACGTCCTAAACAAAGTGTAGCTTACTATGTCTTTTATTATATGTCTGCCTATCGTCCAAATTTACTATCGATGTTGTCCGCGCCACCTCCTGGATAGGTGTTAACCGAAGAGAATTAAAATAAATGTAGTAACCTCGCGCCTAGGACAATTTAAATTGGTTACAATGTTGCTAGTTCGCACCAGGTGGCAAAACTTATTGCTAAGAAATACAAATTCTTCCCAATTCCCTACAGCTAAGAATAAATAACATGAATAACCTGATGCTTACACTCTTTTCTGGTAAATGATAAAAAAAGTCTCAAGGAACGAATTTTAATTGAACTCGAAGCTGAAACAAATTTCAGCAACTCAGGCCAAACCTGGAAAAAGCAATCAAAATATATTAGTTACGTTATACAAATCAACTGAATCTTATCTTGGCGTACCACAACTCCGTGACCAATAAAGCATACTTCTTCCGGGTCGTGCCGCGGTGTGTGATAATTAAGTGTATGGTAGGCCTACCGAACTTTGTAATATGTGTGAACTGTTTTGTGTTGTTTTTATTTATATTTGAATTGTTGAAAAATCCTATGGATAATACGTTCTTTTATCACGTGACAATGCCGTATTCACGGCGAAACATGTTGTGAACGAGCAACAAAAATTTGAGCTGTTCGACGGAAGGTATGTAAGGTACTAGTTAAGTCTTTAACAGCAGCTCAGGGGCTACTACAATGAATTTTAAGGACCTTTAACGTTTTGTTTGCTCTATTGAATGCAAATATTTTTGAATGCAAATAGACACGGCATTATAGATATGGTATACATTTTTCCTGGTATTTAAATAACTACTTAATCGCTAGACAATCAAGGAACAACTTTTTCATTTCGCGCAAGGCCCACTGTCTAGAGTCACCACGTTCTGGATACATATTGTACCTTAAACAATTCCCAATGAAATATGGTAATCTGTCTGTTTCTTGTTATGTATTCATGTCTCTGTGTGAACGACTGTGAAACTAAATTAAATAAATGTTTATGAAAAAGGCTATTACGAAAGACGTAATCTTTGTCAAGAAAAATATTAAGCGTAACAGTACAATCATGTAGAAGGTGAAACAAAGTTATTGATTGGGTACGATAACTTTTTCTCGTGTGAAAGCGGTGTTTTTCAATTTTGTAACAGTGGCAACGCACTGCGTTAAAAACGCTAGGATGGCGGCCGTCTTCAGCTACAGCAGTAATCGGTAATGGCGTCCTGCAGTCTTACAGTGTTTTTGGTGCAATTGCAAAGTTTAATTAAAACGATTCTTGCCTTGGCAACTATTGAGTGTTTGTTTAGTATGAATGATGCCGGGCAATTGTTCTTTCAATGAACTATGGACTAAAAATGTATTATACAGCGATTGGCTGTCTTGTGTGAGCGACAAATTTAAAGCAAGATGCAAAGTTTGTGGGACAGTGTTCGACATTTCAAAAATGGGGGATTCAGCCCTGAACAATCACTTAAAAAGCAACATATAAATTTAATGAGTGTAAAAAACAAATCCTTCGGAATAGAAGCTTTTGTTTGTGGTTCTGATAGTTCTAGTAAGTTGAATGATACGTCTGGTAGTAGGCCTAGGCCTAGCACCAGTACCGGTGCTGGTACAAGTGATGAACGTAGTTTAATTAATTAGTTCTGATAGTAGCAGGCCAACTAATGCTGGTGAGTTTTTTGTTTTTAAAAAACTAGTTTTTTGTTTATTGTGGGCCATTAAGGTATGTACTAGCCACTACTCATATAATTGGTGTATTGATGCAAGTAGCTTCTTCAGAGAAATGTTTCTAAATAGTAAAATAGCACAAAACATTTCATTGAGTGAGACTAAATGTGCACATTTATAATGTTTTGGAGTAGCACCATATTTTTTGTCCAAACTGTCCAAAAAAAATATCTTCAGAATTGTTCGTTATATTGTTTGATGAAACTACAAATGCAAGAAAATAAGTTAGATTTCCTTGTACGATTTTGGGATAAAGACTCGAAATCTGTTAAAACATGCTATATACACTCATACTTTCTTGGTCATGCGTACTAAATACTCATTGCATAGCGTAAGGATTTATTGCAGTTTTCTGTTGTACTAGTAATATATTAGTGGAATGTTTTTCTAATTTAATCATTGCTCAAAATTTGTCAATACATCTTTTACTTCAAATCTCAATGGACGGCCCTAATGTAAACTGGAAATTCTATGATACAGTTTGTGATCAATTTAAACATGATTGCAATAATCACCTGTTACACACTGGAAGTTGTGGTCTTCACATAATCCATGGGCATTCAAAGAAGGTGAAGCAGCTTCAGGTTCGACAATTTCAGACATTTTATGTAGCCTATATATGTTATTTAAAGACTCCCCAGCTAAAAGATAACAATGCAGATAAGTAATGCAGTTGTCAACATAGAACGATGTTCTTAGCCTCTCTGCAGTCTCTCTCATCTCTGTGGGTGCACTGTCTAAGTGATGTGAAATAGTGACACTTAAAAGGAAGGACTTGACGTGACGCCAAATACAACACGACAATGCCTATACACAGCCAAAGTCCTATTTGCAAAATCATCCCACCAAAGAAATCTTGAATAGTCCCTGTCAGCAGAAGACAAACCAATCTGTAAAAACGCCTTCTTAATGTCTGCAGTCACTGCAACCTGGTTTTTGCGGAACTGGAGTAAAAGAGGTGGAATTAACTCCACTAAATTTGAACCCTTTTCCAAACAAGAATTTAAAGAAACACATCTGCGGTCCTTGGCTGATGCATTGAATACTGGTCGTATTTTTGTAGTCATGCTGTTCTCATTAATCACCGCATGATGTGGAAGGTAATGAACGTTATTAGTAGAAGCCTCGTTGTCGGACACCTTCTCAACGATATCTTCTGCTAACCAATCCTGAAACACTTTAGCGTATTCACTTTATCTATTTACCTTTTGAAGCTTGTTTGTTGTAGACAGTAATCTCCTCTCTGCCACGTCACGATTATCTAACGGTTTTGGATGACCCTCAATCCATGGTAGGCAACTTTATACCTACCATTGATATCAACAACATTAACAGTCTCCTTGAAATGCCGCAATGTCTCTGCTTCTTTGAGTAGCTTGGTTTTCACTTCGCAGGGATCCTTGATACCGATTGTTTCTAAACTCCATAGATCTGTAATTTCAGGTTTAGTGAACAAAATAAATTTACTACCGATTTGGTTCATCAATCGTTGATGACTTACCCATTACAGTCCAGCCCTGATATGTTTCCATAGCAACAAGGCCATTATCCATGTGTTCTACATTCCCAGTGTAGAGTTCATCAATTATATCAGCACCTAGTAAAACCTTAATCTCGGGAACATTTTCCCCTACGTCAGTTAGAACGATACCTTTTGCTACACACCCACACTCTCTTACAAACTATTTCTTATTTATAAATTACAGTATCTGAATAAATAATCTTGGTACAATTAACAAACAATTTTTTTTATTTAATTCTAGATCACAAATAAATAAATTCTGATTCAAAATGAAGGGGCTAACAAACAATAGCTTACAATTACTGGGGGGAATATTTAATTTAATTGATTGATATAGTCTTTAATGTCTTTGTGCTCCGGCCTAGTTACAGTGGGTAGAAATGATGACTCTGTCTCTCAGGGGGTGTTGGATCGTGGGACATTCTCTTGTAAAATTTCCAATTTATTGACTGTAAAATAATGATTCTTGATATTAATTGAGATTTGCAGTTATGTAAAAATTAAGATTTGATTATTCTTTGAAGAGATTAAAATGGATAAAATATGGTCATTCAATCTAGGTTCAGTTGTAGGCTATATCTGTTTGAAAGTTAATTATAATTGAATCTTCTTGTAAAATTGAAAAAGTTTGTTGATGGATAAATTTAGTCTCTTGATAAAATTCTACTTGATTTCTTTGAGCTTCTAGGATCACTGGATAAAATTAGTCTATTTGAGATGGATGGAGATTACCAATATTTGTTCTTCACCAATAACCACTTCTTCTTTGGCAGATTATAAAGGGATTATTATTAGTGGTATTGGCTCTTCTTCCTATCTAAAATTTGGGATTAAATTGACCCAAATACTATTTTATGGGTTTATTTTACACTTGGGGTTGGGACCCTGTTTAAAATGAAGTTAACACAATGAGGCCATAAATTGCAAGAGAGAGAAATTGTAGTTGATGCTCAGCAACAATGTAGTGATCACATGTTTATTCTTCAGGTTTTGATTCTTGCTTTGGAAACACTTGACACATCACTGAATTTAGTTCACTATTTTGAATCACACACTATATAAAATTAGAATGACCATGTTTATTTAAATTATTAAATTTGGTATGTGTTTGAAGTAGTTTTGTTTTCATTATAAATATATTATATTAGGCTATGTTTAAATAAATATTTACTGGGATAAGGCTATTATTATTCTTAGGTGAGTGATGAATTGATTAATATGAATATCTAATATAATTATTGAATTAGGCCTAATTAATATCTATGACAGGTAAGTTTAAATACAATATATAGGCTACCTGGGATTTTTATAATAAATATTTACATGTGGATCCGGGTTGGATTGTTTATTTGTTTATTTACCAACATAATTTGTGAACTGTTGCAATATCCCCGCAGAAATGACATATGAAATGAAATGTAGTATGGCATTTCGATAAACAGTGAATAAATTATGTTCGAACACATTCATATAGAGCTATTAATGAACTTTTACTTAACTAACAAATAATGATTAACAGAACAACTTATAACTACGAATACTAACATCTTGATTGGTGTAATGGATTATATGATTACATTATTTAATGTCTTTATTATATTATCAGACTCGGTCTATATTATTGTCTATTTTACACAGTTTGTAATTCACTAATTCTTATCACTTCACTGAGCGTCTGTTGTTGGTTTTGCACTGTATAAGGTCTCTGCACTGTACACATTTAAACTGTGGGAAACTTAAACTACTTAAAACTATTTGATTCTTGGTGATGAGGTTGTGCTTAATTTTGGGGGTGTGGTTGTTGAGGGAGTATGTATCTCTTCAGGGCGGAAATATGGTATGGGCCAAATGTTTGAGTCTCATCTAAAGTAATTATGACGTAGGTAGAATGACCCAAAACTTCGTGGATTTTGAAAGGTCCTTCGTACACTTCGAAGAATTTTGCTGTTTCACCATACGCTGCATTCGAAAGGGGGTGACTTTTAACTAGAACTAGGTCTCCTGGATTGAAACTGGTGGGATGTGACTTTGCGTTTAATTTCTTTGCTCTTTTCGTTCGTTTACTTTGAATTCTCTCACTTGCTAAAAATAATTTTCTTTCTAAAGGCATGTCGCTGATGAATGGGTTGGTGATGTATTTCTCCCAAAATCTTTTGTCCCTTTTGCCGAACTGTAACTCGTTTGGGGTGAATCCGGTGGTTTCATGTTGTACTTCATTGAGGAATGCATTTATGTCGGTTATGTATCGTGCCCAATTTCTGTGTTGTGAAGCGCAATAGGTTCTTAGACATCTCTTTACTTCCTTTATGGGTCGTTCTGCTAGGTTGAAACATGGGTAGTATAGTGGGCTGAAAATAGGTGTAATGGAATTTTCCTCTAGTTTATTCAACCATAAATTACTTTTGAACTGGGTTGCATTATCGGTTTGAATTTTATTTGGCATGCCATGTTCTCTAAAGTGGTGGTCAAACAGTTTGTTAATAATGGTGTTGGCGTTTGCACGCCGAATAGGATATAACTTGACATATTTGGTGTAGATATCAATCACGATTAAAACGTATTTTACGTTTCCTACGCTGGTGGGTAAAGGTCCAATAACATCTACTGCTAGCTGGTCGTTCTTCCGGAAACATCTTATTCCTTGGGCGGTTCCTTGGAGAGGGTGTGTACTTATTTTGCATCGTTGACAAGAGTCGCAAGTGGCTAAGGTGGCTCGAATTCTTCTATTCATATTTTTGAAAATAAAGGTTTCGGCTAACAACATGTAACATTTCTTTGCACCGCAATGTAGATAATATTTATGGCATTCCCAAATTAACCGGTCAATTAAACTTTCTGGGATTACAATCTTCCATTGTTCCTTTAATTTTTGGTATAAGGTGTCGTTGTGGATTCGGTAATTTCTTGATATTTTGTTGTGTTCTGGTGTGCCAGGCTGATTATTCAAAAGGTATCCAATGGTGACTCTTAATCGGGGATCTTCGAATTGTAATTGTGGAAGATTTTGGAATTCAAGTTGTAGTTGTGGGTCTTGGATCCTCTGTATGTAGTTTATGGTTAATTCTTGGGGAGGGCAGTTTATAGTGTTTTGTTGTTGTGGTATACGGCTGAGGGCGTCGGCTGTAGGATTTTCTATACCTTTACAATGAATAATTTCGAAATTGTATTCTTGGATGACAAGTGTCCATCTGGCTAATCGGTTATTGAGGAGCTTACAGGTTTTAAGGAATGTAAGTGCATGGTTGTCAGTAACAATCTTTAATTTAGTTCCTAATACAATGTACCTGACCTTTTGTAAACAGTAAACAATAGCTAGTAGTTCCTTCTCTGTAGTGGTGAAACGTTGTTCGGCTGGTTGAAGAGCTCTGGACATAAAAGTTATGGCGGCCTTATCTCCGTTGTCCTTTATTTGATAGAAATGTCCTCCGATAGCGAAATCTGAAGCGTCTGTTTGTAGATAGAAAGGTCGAGTAGGGTCAGGGTGAGACAAAACGTTTGTTTGGAGGAAGAGGTTCTTTATATCTTGGAAAACTTGGTCTTCATACTTGGTCCAGATAAATTTGTTCTTTTTGGAAGTTAACTTTAGGAGGGGTTGTATTGTTTGGGAAAACTTGTCCAAAAACTTGTTGTAATAATTGATGCATCCTAGAAATGATTTTAGTTGTGTGCGGTTTTTTGGTGTTGGGAAATCCAATATTGGTTGAAGGCGGCTTTTGTCCATTTCGAGTCCGTTTTCAGTTAAAGTGTAGCCCAAGAAAGGAACAGAACTTTGGCAAAATTTAGATTTAGAAAATTTAACTGTCATGGTTGCTTCTGTCAATTTACCAAGAATGTAATCTAAATGTTGGAGGTGTGTTTGAAAATCGGGGGAAATAATACAGATGTCGTCTATATAAATCATGGTGAAATCTTCAATAGAATCACCGAATACTTGATCGATTGCTCGAACTAAAGCTGCTTGGGACGTGGAAATTCCAAAAGGGGTAACTCTATAGTGATATGTTTTTCCTCTGAACTGAAAAGCGGTGTATTGACGTGATTCTTCTGATAACAGGACTTGCCAATATGAGGCGGTAAGGTCAATGCTGCTTATGTATTTGGCGTGACGGCACTTAGCTAAAACTTCATTTATGCTGCGGTTACACTCGTAATCTGGTATGATGATTTGGTTAGCTTTACGCGCATCTAAACATAGCCTGATTTCTCCTGTCTTCTTCACGACTGGTACAATTGGATTGATAAAGGTGCTGGTGCTGCGTTCTATAATTCCTAGTTCTAACATCCTTTCGATTTCCTTCTGGACTGCCTCTTGGTGTACTAAAGGGACGGGGTATGCATAACTTTTAAAATTCTGTGGATTATCTACTTTAAGGACATGTTCGTATTTATTACAGACTCCGGGCTCATCCGAAAATGTATGGTTATACTTGAGAATTAAGTCACTTAACTCGTTTCGTTGTTGTTCATTTAGTAGAGGATTATCTTCAAGGGACTTGTGAACTGTTTCAGGGGAGAGGCTTGTAGTAGTTTTACTCGTACTGGGATCAGGATTATCGTCGTTCGCATATATATCATTATTATTATATTCATAGTAATCATCATCATTGTATTCATTAATATTAGTTGGTTGCCTTAGGCTTTCTTCAAATACAAAATTACACGTGACACAATCAATATCAACCTCTCCGAACTTCAAATTTATATTATTATTATTTATATTTATTTTAATTAACTTATCTTTAAAGTTCATTTCAAACTGCCATAATTCTAACGTGTCGTTTCCAATTATTAAACTCCTGACTAGGTTTGGCACGAGCAAAACTTGAAGTTGTGTGTGAATATTCTCAATATTTATTGGTATCATTATTATTCTATTTATGCGCTTGGACTTCTCTCCTGTAGCAGTTTTAATGTGGATTTTTGTAATGGGTAACTCTTCGAAACGACCTAAGTTAGATTTATTCTCTTGAAACCATTGTTCTGACATACATGTTATATTTGAGCCTGTGTCGATTAATGCTGTAATTGGTATTTGATTTATTTTTACATTTATCTCTGGGAGGTTTACGTGTTTAATGTCATTTATAAAATTATTAGGGTTTGATTCTTCGGATAATAAAAATTCTCTATCACAACAAACTATATCGGTTTCTAAAGGATACGGTATAGTGTAATTATTATCATTATTTGGCCTACGGTTTCCGACTTTGTTATTTAGCACTGAAGAGACAATGGGAGGTTTGTTTAAAGGTGTATCTTGCAGGCCAGTATTGTTCCCAGTGCATTCTAGTTTAAAGATTCAGATTGGGATGGCGGTGACGCAGGTGGTCGGTGGTTTTTTTGTGTTCCCTCGGCGATGGTGGTACATATTTGTTTTTGTTCATTTGTGGGGTACCTGTGTCCTTGAGGTGGGTTTCTGTCATAGCGTGTTTGAGTCTGCCAGTGCGGTGGATTTCGTCTGGGGTATTGTGGGTTCTGATAATTAGCGGATTGGTTGTTCTGATTGTATCTCGGCTGGTAATTGTTATAGTTTGCGTTGTGTTGGTCTCTGGGTTGACGGTAATTATTTTGTGGTTGATTGTTGTTTGGTCGGCTGTTTTGATGGTGTGGAGAGGGGGATCTGGAGCGATTATGATGTTGTGTTTGGTGATTTTTGGGTCTGCGGTGGCTGTCCTTGATGTCTTCCCGCTGTAGCAAGGATTCAAAGGCGGAGATTGTGTTTGCGTTCTGTACGATACGGGCATCTTGTATAAGTTCGCTGAAGTGGTCACTCATGATATTTATTATCTCATCCTCGGATAGTGGAGGTGTCATGGATTTTAGTGTGAGTACTCTCTCTATGAAGTACTCGGATCGAGTCAGTGTACCTCCTGGTCGGTATCTTTCGTTTTCCATCCTTTGTTTAATTCCACGTTGGATTTCTCGACTCCAGAATTTTGTTAGGAATGCGTTTTCAAAGTCTTGCCATTCTTTAATGTCGTCTTTAATTAACGAAAACCATCGGGATGCATTTCTTTCAAGACTAGCCTCGATTACGTCAATTAAGTGATCTCTAGTATTTGTCTTATGTGTTTGTCTCTGCATGCTCTTGAGGTAATATTTGTGTAATTTTCGGAGGAATTCTGGGGGTCCGTGTTCTCTTCCTGAGAATTTGGGTAAGGGGTTGTCTGGGAATTGTCCATTATTCATGTAACATATACAGTGGGTGTACTAAATTGTTTGTTATTGACATCGTTTTGTAGTGTTTCATTTTTTTTCGCTATGCTCAGTTATGGTGGTGGTTAGGTCTTGAATCGTCTTTTGATTTTGTTCGATTTTGGCAGAATTTTCTTTGATTAAGGGGTCAAATGTGTTGTGAATTTGTTTGGCACTTTCTTTGATAATTTTATCCGTGTTTTTCTGCTGGGTGTCGTTATTTGCTCGCATTTAGTCTTGAATTTGGTTCAATTGAAAGGCTAAAGTGGTGTTAATGTGGTCTTTAATGTGATCATGTTGTGAGTTAATTACATCATTAACCTCCGTCTTGTGATTGTCTAAACTGGCTTTAAAATCGACTTTGAGGTTGTAAGCATTTTCCGTGATTTGAGAGGTCAGTTTGGTTTCAATTTGTTTTATTTCAGAGGATTGTGTGTGCTGGATTTCCCGTATTTCATTTATTTCGGATTTTAATCCATTCTGTGCATTGGTTAAAGTTTCAATTTTCTCATTCAAGACATCACAATGGTTTTTAATTTTCAATTTGAGGTCGGATTTTACTGAATCGATGTTAGATTGAATATCAGATTTAATTAGGTCAATGTCGGCTTTTACAGATTTAATGTCAGATTTAATGTCCGTTTTTAAGGATAGGAACATGTGTTGGATTTGCGTGATCAAGTCAGCTGTTTGAGGTGAGGCGGGAGGAGGTGTGTCATCGTTACGCGGCGGCGATTGGTTCCCGTCGCTGGCGGTCTCTGATTGGTCGGTGTTTTGCCGGCCGGGTGACGTCATAGTCAGCTGTGAAGATATTGGGTTCGAGGCTATGGATGCGCGCGCAGCGTGATCAGCTGTGCGGGACGACGATGCTGCGGTGATGTTGGCGTTAGACGTATCAAGATGGCTGAGTGTCCTTGTTTCTGTTGTTGATGTGTCAATGTGTTGTGTCTGATTGTCGATGTCTTGTTCCGGGATGGAATCAGCTGTTAGTGTAGTGGAATTGTCGGTTTCATGTTCGTTTTCCAATTCCGCCCTATCATCTGTTTCATGTTCGTTTTCGTTATCCCCGCTAACTTCACGTAATTTCTGGGATGGCTTGGGGTTAGGACGTAAGTTGTATGGGGTCGTCATATTGGAATGCAATTAATGGCAAGTACAAAATTGAGTGGGAAATTAAAATAATATGGTGGATAAATAAATGACTTATTTCTAACAGTGTTTTATTTTAGTCTAACTTAGGTTATGTCTAATCTAGGCTATGATGTCTATCTAGGTTATACTTGACTTAGGCTAGCCTAGCTTACTACTTAAAACACGATTGGAAATTTTTTAGAGAATGCCCCAAAGGTTGGTCGCCATTTTGCTACATGCCTTTACGTTGGGCGCCATTTTGCTACACACCCACACTCTCTTACAAACTATTTCTTATTTATAAATTACAGTATCTGAATAAATAATCTTGGTACAATTAACAAACAATTTTTTTATTTAATTCTAGATCACAAACAAATAAATTCTGATTCAAAAATGAAGGGGCTAACAAACAATAGCTTACAATTACTGGGGGGAATATTTAATTTAATTGATTGATATAGTCTTTAATGTCTTTGTGCTCCGGCCTAGTTACAGTGGGTAGAAATGATGACTCTGTCTCTCAGGGGGTGTTGGATCGTGGGGACATTCTCTTGTAAAATTTCCAATTTATTGACTGTAAAATAATGATTCTTGATATTAATTGAGATTTGCAGTTATGTAAAAATTAAGATTTGATTATTCTTTGAAGAGATTAAAATGGATAAAATATGGTCATTCAATCTAGGTTCAGTTGTAGGCTATATCTGTTTGAAAGTTAATTATAATTGAATCTTCTTGTAAAATTGAAAAAGTTTGTTGATGGATAAATTTAGTCTCTTGATAAAATTCTACTTGATTTCTTTGAGCTTCTAGGATCACTGGATAAAATTAGTCTATTTGAGATGGATGGAGATTACCAATATTTGTTCTTCACCAATAACCACTTCTTCTTTGGCCAGATTATAAAGGGATTATTATTAGTGGTATTGGCTCTTCTTCCTATCTAAAATTTGGGATTAAATTGACCCAAATACTATTTTATGGGTTTATTTTACACTTGGGGTTGGGACCCTGTTTAAAATGAAGTTAACACAATGAGGCCATAAATGCAAGAGAGAGAAATTGTAGTTGATGCTCAGCAACAATGTAGTGATCACATGTTTATTCTTCAGGTTTTGATTCTTGCTTTGGAAACACTTGACACTTCACTGAATTTAGTTCACTATTTTGAATCACACACTATATAAAATTAGAATGACCATGTTTATTTAAATTATTAAATTTGGTATGTGTTTGAAGTAGTTTTGTTTTCATTATAAATATATTATATTAGGCTATGTTTAAATAAATATTTACTGGGATAAGGCTATTATTATTCTTAGGTGAGTGATGAATTGATTAATATGAATATCTAATATAATTATTGAATTAGGCCTAATTAATATCTATGACAGGTAAGTTTAAATACAATATATAGGCTACCTGGGATTTTTATAATAAATATTTACATGTGGATCCGGGTTGGATTGTTTATTTGTTTATTTACCAACATAATTTGTGAACTGTTGCACTTTGTCCCTCAAAGTTATTAAAATATTTTCGTCCTGTAAACGAGGTACGTTATGACAGATTATGTCTTGATCCAAAACAGGTACCGTAATTTGGAAAGAGTTATTAATATTTTTTAAAGTGACCATGTATGATTTGTGATTGGAGTCTTCTAGCCTTAAACCCCCAAACAAACTGTGATGGATGATCTCCTTACAAACACTATTAAGGCCCAGGATAGCTGCAAAGTCTTTATTTATGTATGATCTTTGAGATCTTGTATCCAGTAACACTCTAGCAACCTGTCCCTGCCCACTCTTGCTCATTACTGTCACCAAGAGTGTTTGGAGCAAAGTTTCACATCCCTGTGTTGCCAAAACCTCAGACTTATTCTTTGCACCATTAATTAATTTGGGTTTACTTATTGATTTATCATATTCATTTCGTTTAACATGGTTAGTACCTTGACACATGACTGCATAATGTTTTTTGTGGCATAAAAAACAGTTGACAAACCCTTTACAGTTTTTTGTCATATGCCCTATTTTCAAACACGAAAAACAAGCACCAATCTTGGATATAAAATCTCTTTTTTCCGTTAAACTAAGCCTGTGGAATCCAGAGCAGGCATTGAACAACGTGTCCATATTTTGAACAAAATAGACAGGTACTCACCCCTTTACTATTCTCTGTCGAGAGAATCGAAGATGCAGTGGGCAGCTTCTGTTGACGGTCCCGGGGTTCGATCTTTGACATATTTTGTTTACCGGGCTCCGCTGTGCTGTCTGTGGAGAGTTTGAAGCTCGAGCGTGCCAGTGTTAGGCGTTGTTCGCTCTCCACCTCCATCTTCAAAACCCCAGAAGATCCTGTAAATTGTTAGTGGAAGCTGGAAGAGAAGACGAATCATTCAAAACATACTTTCGTGACGTTCTGAAACGTTCCCACGCTCTCAGAGTATCCTCAGGTAACGATGACTCCACTAAGGGAAAAAGCATAGCAGCATATTTGTCAGTGGTTACCCCGAGTGTGTCAAGAGCTCTTATTTGTGTCTCAAGCTTATCATAAAGTTTAGCCAGGGGAACACCAACGTCACCAGATGACTGCTACATAACAAGATTCAATAGCTCCCTGACATAAACCTCTATGAGGAACTCATCCCGGGCAAACCTCATTTTCAGTTGTTCAATAGCTTTCGCATAGTTTTCTCCCGAAGGAGGAAAACTTTCAACAAGTTCCCTAGCCGATGTGCCGGGTTTGGTGGCATGAAGAAGATACTGAAATTTATCTTCGGGTTGAAGTTCAGTATCACTATCAACCTTTTTGAACTGGCCCCAGAAGGCTATCCAGTTTTTTTACGTTACCATCAAACTCAATCAAATTTAGCTTTGGAAGCTTCAATTTCTTATGAAGGTTAGAGGACTCAGCACTTCCCTGCTGGCGGGTACTGTCAGAGTCAATCTTACGTGCCGACTGTTGCAGTAGTTGTTCCATTTTCGTTTGACTGCGGAGCCAGTCAATCCTGAATCCCTCAGAAGCGTCGCATTCCTCATCGAAGTCGTCCTCCTGGAAATCGTCCTTGTCGAGCGTTAAATCCTTTATTTCTTCATCCAGCGGGAAAAGCCTGTCTGCCGTGTCCTTAAGAACATCAAAAGCCATCTTCACAACCATCTCATCCACAGGTTCCCTCGTGAATTGATCCTCAAAGTCCTTCAAGGCCCTGGAAAAGAAGCGCCTAACACGCGACCTAGTGCCCGTAAGTTTCTTGAGCTTATCCATGGTCCGAAACTACGGTATTAATACACACGGTAAGCCAATATATCAATCAGAGTTAAAGGGATGCCATTATTTTAGGTCTACACGAAATGAGTTAGGCATTTTAATGCTTTTCAAGGGTTTTTATTGTAAACATTCAATTCAATTATCAATCTATATATATAGGGTGTCCCGGAACTCTCTGGAACCCTTTTGTATATTTGTTCCTTGCATCGAGACAAGAAAAAAACATCATACAAATAGGGGTCTAAAATCCATCGTTTAGCCACTAGCCGCCATTTTGTTTTTTTCACGTAATAATTTCTATTTCCGTAACGGATGGTTGTATTCAGTTCGTATTTAGTATAAGTCTTTATCATACTAATGTACATGAAAAAAATTAATTTTTTTCCACTGTGTATTTTCAAATGGCGGCCATTTTAAATTTTCAACTCATACATCTCAAATTTGGTAAATTTAAAAAAAATTTTACTTAATACAAAAAAGTTGCTAAATTAAATTATCTAACCAACGGTACCAAGTTTGTAAGGATCTGATAACAAATAACGGAGTTATTGCGATTTTTCTGTGAAAATGGCCATAATTTGCATTAATTATAATGCAAAATCAAAGTTTTTTTGGAGAAAAATCGCAATAACTCTGTTATTTGTAATCAGATCCTAATAATCTTTTTACCGTTGGTTAGATAATTAAATTTGACAACTTTTTTGTACTAAGTAAAATTTTTTTGAAATATACCGAATTTGAGATATTTTAGTTTGAAAATTAAAAATGGCCGCCATTTTGAAATACACAGTGAAAAAAATTAATTTTTTACTGAAAATGTACATTAGTAAGATAAAGATTTATACTAAATATGAACTGAATACAACCATCCGTTACGGAAATAAAAATTATTACGGTGAAAAAACAAAATGGCGGCTAGCGGCTAAACGATGGATTGTAGACCCCTATTTGTATGATGTTTTTTTCTTGTCTCGATGCAAGGAACAAATATACTAAAGGGTTCCAGAGAGTTCCGGGACACCCTGTATATAAGCGAAATCCCACTCACTGACTCATCACGAAATCTCAGGAACTACCAAACGGATTTACTTGAAACTTTGAAAATAGTTGAACTTTGAATATATTCTACTCATTGAATTTTTACTATATGGAACATAGAGTATAAAATTCTTTAGATCGACTTTAAATTTCTCTTAGGCGAATTTTTGACCCCAAAAGGCTTTTTTATTACTAATTTGATTTCAATGAAATTCTCAGGTTAGATTTTAAGTATTTTAAACTAGGTAATAAACTATAATCGAGCAATTATTTTCAAGTATTAAAAAAGCTTATTTTCCGGAATTTTTGACAGAACTTTAGTTGTTTAGGCTACATGGTTTGACTAATGTAGTTGCTATGATCAGTTTATTTTCCCCCATCGCAGCTGAGTTGTCGCTGTATGCTGAAAACAACATAACATAACCTTTTCTTGTTTATATTTGCTCGCCGTTATGTTACGTTTTTAAATAAAATTTAATTGATATTTTGACAGACCTGTTTGTTAAATTAAATAGATCAACACTGATGTTTACTTGTTGAAGTTATAAATTATAGTCTACCAAAAGATAGGCATGTTGATGTGGAATGAATTGGTGTCGTACGGAATTATGCGATTAACTAATTTATGGGATACAACTAATATCTATTTGGGAGAAAGATTTAAATTGAACAACTAATTAGAATGTGTTGTGCCATTGTAGCCTATGTCTCAGATAACAAAATATGCATTAAGTGTTAAGTAAGCGTAATTCTACAATACTTACATTACTTGATTTTTTATTAATTTTGATTAATTAATCATGGATTTTAAATTGTATTGTTTTTTTTCGCTCTACAATCTATTTACCTTTAATATTGTAAGCATAATTATTAAGTTTCTTGCTTGTTTTGAGGTCTTAGCTAAAATCATTCTTTGTATGTATTTATTTGTAGGCTAGGCCTAGGATGTACGCCGGTTGACTTCGGACGGTTAGATGACGTTCCACTCTTCACATTCGAGGAGATGGAAACCTCCGTTCTCTCCCTAAAGAGCAACAAGGCTCCTGACCCGGACGGGATTCCCAGCGAGGCTTTAAAGAAAGTATTTTCAATTAATGCTGACTTGGTTGTTGAGAATGTACAACGCCTGTTAGGTAGAAGGGGGTGTTTCCGGCTCCCTATGGAAAACCGCAAGACTTGTACTGATCAGCAAGGGCAAAGGTGATCCCGAGCTGTCGTCGTCCCACAGGCCTTTCTACAAGTTGGACACGGCTGGGAAGCTGTTCGAGAAGCTGATCCGTTCCCGCCTGACCTCTGCCGTGGAAGCTGCCGGGGACTCATGCCCCGTCAGTATGGCTTCAGAAGGGACGGTCAACGATTGACGCTATCACCGAAGTCCATGAGAGCTGTTAAGAGAGTCGAGAGCCACAACCATTTCTCTCGCTGAGTAGTGCTTCTTGTTACGCTTATGTCAAGAATGCCTTTAACTCGGCGAGGTGGGTCGATATGTTGGATGCGCTTCGCAACACCTTTCGCGTTCCTGCATATCTGTTGCGACTCATTGAGTATGATCTCCGCTCTCAAAGCCTTATTTACGACACAAGGGACGGAACGTGGACGATGGAAGTCACTTCTGGTGCCGCGCAAGATTCAATACTCGGCCAGGATCTCTGGAATGTTGCCTATGACAGCCTCCTGAGGTCAGAGATGCTGAGGAAACACTTTGGTTGGGTACGCCAATGATGTCGCAGCTCTCATTGTCGCACGCAACGTTGAGCTGGCCCAACTAAAGTTGAACCGAGTCATGCGTGTGGTCAACACATGGATGTCCGATCACGGTCTCTCGCTTGCTCTCCGTAAGACGGAGATTGTGATCCTTACGAAGAAGAGGATAGACACCGTCATTCTGTTCCGAGTGGGAAGGGAGGTGGTCCAATCAATTCGTGCTGCTAAGTACTTCGGGATTATGGTGGACACCAAGTTAAGCTGGAGGGATTAGATATTCCGTACGGCGGACAAGGCCGCTAAGGTAGTCACTTACCTTAGTAGGCTGATGGCCAATGTCGGGGTTCCACGATCCAGCAGAAGACGTCTGTTGATGTCCGCGGTTCAGTTCGTGCTTCTTTATGGAGCAGAGGTGTGGGCAGACGCTCTCGATAAAGAGTAGTACAGGTTGCGACTCGCCCGGGTTCAACGTTGAGCGGCGCTCGGGGTGTGTTCCGCCTACCGGACAGTGTCCGAGCCTGCCGTCCTGGTGGTCGCCGGAGTTATCCCTGTCAAGCTCTTGGCAGGAGAGAGGAAGGCAATTCATCAGAGACAAGTCGAGATTGGCAAGGACACGGCAAGAACAGCAGAGCGCTCCCGAACCTTCCAGCAGTGGCAACACAGCTGGGAGCACGACACCCGAGGACGATGGACTGCGCGACTTATCAAGCACGTCCAACCATGGGTGGAACGGCGGCCAATTCTTTATTTATTGCTCGGGCGTTCCCGACGATGCGGAACACACATTCTTCCGCTGCCCCCGTTGGGAAGGGTCCCGCCTGAAGGCCACACAAATTTTTGGTGCATTTTCGGTGGACTCGGTCTGCCAAAAGATCTTGGAGGATGAGGGCAACTGGGATTGTTTATCACAGTTCGTGCGGGGCATCCTCCTGGAAAAGAAACATGATCTGGACCGCGAAATGGCCCAGATCCCTTGATCGAGTGGCTGGATAAGGAGTGAGCCCCACGGGCATAAGCCAAATTTAGGCCTAGCCCTACGTAATGTGATAAACAACTCCAGGTTAGAATCCTAAAGAGTAGAGGCGAGGTTTTTTAGTGGGTAAACCCGTTTTTAGGGGAGTCCCACACTACAGGCTTGCCACCTGTGTGCGTAAAGCATTTTTCTTACCTCTCCCTAAAAAAAAAACAACAAAAAAAAAATTTATAACTTACCCAAAACCGGGTTATCGCCTTTTGGTGTCACTAATTGCGGTACACCGTGGTACCGGTTTCAGACCTATGACGGTCCATCATCAGCCACTCCTCTTCTTATTTACATACTACTGCACACATTTTTGTGGTTGTCGAATGATAAAATTGTTTACACTTATACATAAAAACACAAAACACACGAAAGTAGTTAGATTTGGTTACTTCTGGCACAGGTCAGCTGCCCCGGAAGCCACGTGCCGGGGCACATAGCTTCCGGTCGTATATTAAATGAGGGGGGAGGACGTGGGGTGAGCGTTTGAAGTAGAATTGCGCATAAATTAAAAGTTAGTTCAAAACTGAAATTCAACAATTTGGGAGTGAACTAAATGTGCGCATAAATTAACCGGGTTCAACTAAAACTTCGCATAAATTAAAAGTTAGTTCAAAACTGAAATTCAACAGTTGAACAAAAGTAGAAGTTAGTTGAAAAGGGAGAGGGGATAATTGCTTCAAGGTCATCCGGAGGAAGTTTTAAAAAAAAAAACTGAACTTCTAAGAGTTCAGTTTAACATCGATCGTCGTACAGGTCAGTCGAAACCGACGAGCGACCGAAGAATAGCTTCAAGATCATTCCTCGCCGTCGAAGATACATCCGAAACTTGGACGGGGTTCTGTGGATTCGGTGAAGGCGAAGTTCTTGGAGGATTCTCTCTCGGGTGGGTAGTAGACGATATTTCGTGAACTTGTACTTGTTCTTGGTTTGTATCCATCTTCTTGTAGTGTGTAATTTAGAGCGGAGTAGTTGTCGGTCGAAGAGCGTATAGAAGAATGAAACAGGAATTGTCGTGAGCGCACTTATATAAAGAAGGGTGGGGGTAAAATATGAAAACCTGCTGAACACAGTCGATAGGTGTAACAAGTTCGAAGTTGTGGAAACGTAACATCGAACGCAAAATGTTGTGAATAACATTATCATCAACGTGAACCTGCGAAGTTCTAACAGAGTATAACGGGTTAAAACTTAATTTCTTCCTCACTTTTGTTAAATTTGTTTTAGTCTTTGAAACCGATGGTTTGTAATTATTTCGTAATATATGTTGTGTCCGCAAAAGTTTCAATTTCAAACATTGCGTATCCATCACAAGAAGTATGTCAGACGTGTAGAAGTGAGAACAAGACAAATGAATGAGATATAACGTCGAGCACGCGAAGGTGATTCAAACAGGACGACATGTGCTAATGTAAATGAAATTTCAGGTTAGTAGCAATTAGACTTGTATAATGAAGTTGGCGAAACGTATATATAATGAGTAGGAAGGATGCAAACACCACAAATGCGAGTTAATTAATGGTCACGGCGCGATGAACAATCTCCTTTTATAATGGTTATCGCGTGAGAAGATCAGTTCCGCATGAGCGCCCAAGTGGAACCTCCCGTGTTCACTCAAGCGGAACCCCCCCCCCCCCCCCGTGACTAATGAAGCGGAACCCCCCCCCGTGACTAATGAAGCGGAACCCCCCCCCGTGACTAATGAAGCGGAACCCCCCCCCCCCCCCGGTGGTCACTCAAGCGGAACCCCGCCGGGTCGATGACCGGTCAATGGCCGGTCACGACCGGTTGCTAACCCCATCTAATTACCACACTTCACATCCCATGCCAGCCATGAACTACTATTGTTTGAATGAAACAGAATTAAACATGGCAGCCACCATGGAAAATTCTAACCTCAAACCTTGGTTTTACGTCACTGCGCATGCGCCGCTCCCACTCCTTCGTTTCATTTTTATGCTGCTATAACTTGTACTGGAGTGAGCCAACTTCACGCTACGGCGCCTAGTCATGTATTACTCACTTTAGCGCTACTGCGAATGCGCCTAGTCTGTATTACTCACTTTAGCGCTGCTGCGAATGCAACGAGTTCTCCGGATCGGAATCACTCCTCGCTATTGCGCATGCGCCGAGTCCTGTATTACTCAATTTAGCTCTACTGTGCACGGAAAGTTCTAACCTCAAACCTTGGATTTTACGTCGCTGCGCATGCGCCACCCCCACTCCTTCGTTTCATTTTTACACTGCTGCGAACTGGAGTGGATTGAAGACCGTACTGGAGTGAAACAATTTCCCCACCACTGCATTAATTACCCCCACCACTCGAAAACCCGAGGAGCGATACGAGCCCGATTTTCGCGTGAGTCGTCAACGAGTTTTCATAGCGAAAAGTTGTTGGCGACTCGGTAAGAGGTTCAAATATATAGTAGGCCTATATATATTTGAACTTCTTATACTACGTTGCGTTCTTTAATGCAATGTGGTATGTGTGTGTGTGTGTAAATATTAGTTGTAAGTTGCACTTAATTTAAGAATTAATTTGCGCATTGCGATGTTAGTTATAAGTTGTGTTTAGCGTTAAAGGTGTATTAATTTTAAGAATAATGATGGTATTTGGTTGTGTTGAATTATTTGATATTTAATAATGATGTGTTGTTAGTTTTAAGTGTTGGTATTTATAATTAATGTTGTTGTTTTGCCTTTCAGCTAGATGATAGGGGGTAGATTAACTGTAAATTCAGAAGTTCCGTTGAACTTCACTTAGAAGGGGTGGGACATCCGCAAATTGCGGACTAGGTTTTTGCATTTTGTTTAGGAATATGATGGGTGGGATTAGTTGGGTGGGTGTTAGAGTTGCGTTTCTGCATTAGCTGTTCCAGTTTCCCTTCGAATTCACGGTTACGGATGGACCCGGACCGGCCCGTTACGGATGGACCCGGACGGGCCAAACAAAATTGCGTCGATGTCCCTCGCAGAACGTAACTAGTGGGTTGGGAGTGGGAACCGTTAGGCAAACAGGGTGGTGGGAACAGTTACTACTGTTCCCATCACCTTGGTTCTTTATAAGTCTTAAATGACCTTGACCCACTTTCGGAAGGGTCAATGACCGACCCCCCCCCGTGTTCACTCAAGCGGAACCCCCCCCCTCCCCCCCTCCCCCCCCCCGTGTCCACTCAAGCGGAACCCCCCCCCCCGGAAAAATTAAAATGCCTATAACTCGATAATGGATTAACGGATTAGGACAAGCGATACATCATTGAAAAGGTCTATGTAAGACGAACATTTTAGTCAAAGAAGAATTTAGTTATCTTATTTTAGTCAAAAGTTATGCGAATTATTTGAAATAAATACCCCCTCTCTTTCCTTCTCTCCCACCTTCCCCCACCTAACGGTTGTTAACCCTTCTCATTAGCATACCGTTATAAAAGACGCATCGACCACGGCTAACGTTTCATTCTGATTCCAGACGTTAAGCTGCGAACTGCGAACAGAACTACCACGATGTCATCCCTGCCGACTACAACTTCCACTACAGCCTGCTCTTCTATTACAAGTTCAACTTCTACTTCTACTACGGCTTCAACTCCAGTCAAGAAAACTCTTCGCTTGAAAAATGCTCCCGATTGGTATAAGAAGCAACTAGACTCGAAACCTTCAACTTCTGGAGCTCCTCTTCCCCCGGCCAACAATACCATACGTCGCAGCATATTTTCACCGCCTTCGTCTTCAAATGACTCCACATTGCCTTCAACTAACA
The DNA here is from genome assembly GCA_030545055.2 of Neoaliturus tenellus. Classification (NCBI taxonomy): domain Eukaryota; kingdom Metazoa; phylum Arthropoda; class Insecta; order Hemiptera; family Cicadellidae; genus Neoaliturus; species Neoaliturus tenellus. Next base: position 178,623,300 of record CM061531.1, on the reverse strand, counting down.
TGCCACCACCGCAGAAGCCAGCTCCTCGTCCTAATACCCCTTCATTTGAAACCTTGCTTCATTGTCTTAGTACACCTGTCATTCCACTGTCACCATTGCCTCCTACCCCACCACTTACTATTCCTAAAGATCACGCCTATCCTAAAAATAAATCTCCTAAGTCTGCTCCTTCAGAGCGTTTCCAATTATTAAAAGAAGAGCGTCGTAGGGCATTTAGCCGTCCCACTACTTGCCCTGAAGTGCTCGCTAGGGGAATTAAGAAAGGATCAGCTTGTGGTAGGAAATGTGTTAAGAACGAACGTTTCTGCCGTGTACATATCGTAAAACATCTTTCCGAACCACAACTGACAGAAATCCCCACTGTTGAAGACGATCCTGAAATAATATCCGTCAGAGGAGAGAGGCTTAAGAAAGGTTTGAGATATTTTTTTCTAAGTGTTGTTGACCACCAACACATATTGGCAAAATGTAACGGCAATAAATATAAAATTAAAGTTCCTGACAATTTGTGTAAAGAGAAGAGACTTAACAATTTAAGTTCTCAAGACTTTCTCCTCAGGGATAAAAAGGATCGTATTACAAGGTGGGGACGTAAACAGTAAATTCACATAGATTTTCCAAATTTTGCTAAAAATAATGGGGGAGAAACACAATGCGTTATAGCGTTGTGTTTCTCCCCCATTATTTTTTAACACTCTAAGTCTCGTGACCTACTTTTCAGAGGTTGTTGTACAGTTATATGACCGCTCTGACTTGCATAGCCAGTGTAGCTTCATATAGCGTGCAAAGAATGGTTCCTAATGAAATCTCATCAGCATTCAAAGACAGAGACTGTTGTTTTGCAAGTTAATTAGTCTTGAAATAATGAAGCAGGAAACGTATATATAATGAGTAGGAAAGATATGAACACGGCAAATGCGAGTTAATTAGTGGTCGCGGCACGATGAACATTTGTCTTCATTATCACACGACTATCTCGTGAGAAGATCAGTTCCGCATGAGCACCCAAGCGGAACCCCCCCCCCTCCCCCCCCCCGTGTTCACTCAAGCGGAACCCCCCCCCCCATAAAAATGGAGATTAAATCCCCCCCCCCCCCCGAAAATTCAAATGGCTATAACTCGATAATGGTTTGATCGATTACGACAAGCGATACATCATTGAAAAGGTCTATGTAAGACGAACATTTTAGTAAAAGAAGAATTTGGTTATCTTATTTTAGTCAAAAGTTATGCAAATTATTTAAAATAAATATCCCCTCTCCTTCCTTTTTCCCCACCTCCCGGGTCACCTCTTACCCCTCTCATTAGCATATCGTTATAAAAGCGAAGCAAGCATTGTTCACTCCTTCATTCTGCTTTCACGCGCCACACTTGTTGTTTCGTCTCTGCCGTTATTATTTGCTTTAAAATGCTTCCTCACCATAGTGAAAACTTCAATCCTTCCGAAATTGCTGATGTTTTCCAACAGCCTGAAGAAGATGTGATAGATTATTATGATAGTAGCAGTGACAATGAAAATGATAGTAGCAGTGACAGTGAAGATGAAGATGTAATTGAACTTGATGAACAAATGAGACCAATCTACATCGATGAACAATTTCCTTTTGATACAATAGAAAGATTTATTACGGAAGCACACAAATGGCTAAATTTAGGATTCAATGTTATAATTGGTTCAGCTATTGTGTATAATGACAGTAGGTTCTTCTGTGTAACACCAAATACTAGAGAACGTATGTTGACTTGGCAGGATGATGTTATGAAGTGTTATGAGCTCGAAGTTAGCATTGGTGGCTACTTTGTCGCACAAGTGGTCTAATAACCACATTACCCTTCCCTCACCCCCACCCTATCCCCTCCCAATCCTTATTCCTTCCCCTTCCCCATTTTTAAAACTCATAAAAGGCGGACTATGAACCTCCAGGTTTTTAGTCTGTACTTGCACCGTCAAGATGAGTACTAGACTTGATGGTTTTATAGCCAATGATATTAATATATGGAGTTTGATAACAAACTTGCGTATTAAAATTGAAGAAACAATTATGGCAAACAATGGGATAGGAGTTATTGTTATTGTTTCATTACTAAGACATATTGATTTTTTGTATGATATAAAAGTAACAATCAACAATATTAATGAACTATTTCCCTGGACAATATTTATTCGTGATGAAGTTGAAAAGCAGAAAATTATAGTAGATGTGCTAGCAATGAAATATAACCTAGATAGAGAAGAATAGCTACAAAATCCTCTCCCCACCTTCCTTCACGTTGTGCAAAAAAAGTAGGGGTAGAAGTATATAAGACTAAGTAAGCGATACATAGTTTGTTATTCGAGGTAAAAGAAGTGGTGAACAAATATGTTGTCTAAAGATACTCCATTTGTTAATTATTTTGAAGTTAAAAATGTTTATATTAATACAAATGAAATGGAAGAAGACAATATAGAGGAAAATTATAACGAAATTGATAATGATTCCACGATGGAAGAAGAAATGGTACAGTTTGAACAAGAACTTTTTGAAGAAATGATAAACGATAGTGACGAAGATATAGTTAAGGAAGCTATTGATACATTTATATTAGATTCATCGTTGGATTCACCCATATCACCTTTATTGTCTTCTGAATCCGAATCCGAATTGGACTAAGGTAGTTCCCCCACTTTATTATTCAAACAAGTCTTATAAATTGAGAGTTTTGTCATTAGTAAGTCAGCATTTGTTGGAGCTACATGTATGGTTAATAATGTCTCCTAGAGATAATTCTTTTATACAATTAATTGAAATTGTGAGACAACGAAATATTACGTTAGTTCAAGAAGAAGATGAAGTTGAAACAACCGACACAATACAAAATCCTGTAGAAGAAGCGATGGAAGTAACAGAAATTGATCAAGAACCTTCAATGATGGAAATGGTTGAAACACAAAATGAATCTCAAGATGTGGAAGAAACTGTTTCATATTCAGTTTTTTGGGAATTTGCGTCAAATATATTTGTTGTAATTCAAATTGAAGCTATTAATTCTGAAGAAGTGGTGGGGGAAAATTCTCCCCACCACTAGCTTAAAGTTGGTGGGGGAATGTTCATAAATGTGTTGGTTATTTGCGTAGAAGCTTATTCGTCAGGAAACTGTCGACTAAAAATGTTCAATCCTAACGCACCTACAGAACCTTCTTCGAGTAACTGTCTAGTAAAAACGTTTCGTGCTGTACCTTTTGAACCTTCGTACTATAAAATGATAGGTATTCATGAGATTGCAATCAATGATCAAAAACTGTTCAAAATATTCTGTTCTCGACTTGATAGAACCTTACGTTTACCACCAAATACGTTCACCTACAGGCTACCTCTGATAGACAAAGATGATGTAAGCAAAATACCAATGATTCAAGTGAAATTTCTGGAAGATGGAATTCTTGTTAATTTAAGAGAAGTATATCATAATGACTATTCGAAAAGAATAGCTTTCAACTTTCTTAAGGAAAATATAGGACGTGAAATATACAGTATCCAGAACCATTTTACAGATACCTTTTTGAAAATGGAGCAAGTGTAACGGTGGAAATAAGTATTAAATTAATGTAATTCTCCCCACCACTAGCCTAAAGTTGGAGGGGGGAGTGCATAAATGTGTTGGTTTTCTGCGTAGAAGCTTATTCTTCGAGATATCGTTGACCAAAATGTTTCGTCATATTCCTTGTGATCCAACTTCTTCGTTAAGGGAGAATCAAAGATTGAAAAGACTAGAAAAGGAAAAACAAGACCGACAAGATATGAACATGGAGTTCAATCGACTACAATTTCAAATACCTGGAATTGCAATGGGAGCACCAAAATTGAAAACCCTACACTGGGCTGGAAGTTACATCAAGTATTTAAAACTACAAATCGAAGCAAGAGATTTAAAATTGAAGAAAGTGGAAATGGAAAATCGAGAAATGAAGAAACTAATATCACACATGTCTGGTAATACTACAGTTCAAAAAGGTGAAGAAGAAGGAAAAGAAATATTAGGAATCTAAATTATCAACAATCTTCTTAGAGAATGGGGAATAGATCACTTTGTGGTAATACAATAACATGCCACTTAGTGATCTATTCCCAGTTCTCGCTTGATATCCAATGACCTTGACCTATATAAAAGTGGTGGGGGGAAAATCATATAAGAAAAAGGTTTTAGATGTAACTATCAGTATAAGTCTAACACGATGGATAGGTTGTTGGTTCTGTGTTTACAAGAAATTATCAATAATGGGTTTCTTTACCATTACATTATGAGATCAAATGAGTGTCAAATACCTAAAGCAATTCGTGAAATGCTCATTGAATTTAAGAAAGACAATTATGGATTTGCTATCTATCTTGCTTATACTTTTAAAGATGGTACAAAAATGTGTCATGATTGTGGAAAAGCGTCTGTTTCAGATTTTGAACAATTCCAAGATGATGGAGGTAGGTTAGTTCATCTTGTAAAAGGTCAAATAATGAAATTCGAAACGTGTAATAACACTTGCGACATTTGTGCACAGTGTTTGTTTGAATTTATTAAGTATCGTGCATTCAAACCATAATACCCCTTCCACATATAAAGGAGAGGGGGAAAAGAGTGGGGGTTATAACTAGGTGGGGGAACGTGTATAAATGCAGGTTGTTTGAAGAGAGTTTTATTATTGTTGCGGCATTAGAAGAAACATCATGGAATTCGAAGTGCGCCATTTTAAGATTAAATATGAAGAGTGGACCTCTGTTGCAAATTTCATATCATCGAAAGAGGAAGAAAACAAGTTGATGCAAGTGTATTGTTACATAGAAAATGAAGAAAGCCATCACAAGGTGATGAGCTATCTAAACAGACCGAATGTATCGTCGAGAAGTCCTGAATTTGTCAAATACTTAAAAGATGAAGATGCGGATGTCGTATTGGAAGTATGGTATAAAATTTGAAATGTGAAAAAACAAGTATAAATAATTATGGTGGGGGGAAGAATATATAAGTCGGTGGTGGGGGAAATGTGATAAAAAGAAGTAAAACTTTAGAAAAGAGTTCACTCTGTACGACAACAGTGAAAGATGACTGATCCTTCTGCAACACCAGTATTTTCAACTACAGATTGCCACCAAAACGTAGAACCAAAGATGTATTGCAATGCTCCAACAACAAATTATTATCAAGCTCAACGGTCGCAAGTATCTCATTGTACTTCAACATCAGTGTTGAAAATGTCAAAGCCATATCCAGATTGTATGTACGAACCATTAACACCATCTTCGGTAAGACTAAGGAAAAACCTAAAAATGAGAGAAAGGTGCAAGAAAGAAAAGATAGAATTTGCGAAATTGCAACTAATAGTGCCTTCCATTCAAGTTGGATGTAGCAGACTGAAAACTTTAGAAAAAACTAACGCATATTTGTTACAATTGTTGGAAACTGTTGAAGATCTGAAGAAGAAAAATGGACATTCTACCAAGTAATATTTAAACACTCATTCCCCCAGAAAAACCAAAAAAAAAAGATAAAAATAACAAAAACCCCAAAAAATTAGATGTAGAATAGAGAGCGAGGAATAGATCACTTTGTGGTAATGGACTAACATGCCACTTAGTGCTCTATTCCTCGTTCTCGCGTTAATACCGGATGACCTTGACCTATATTAGTAGGGTGGGGGAAATTGAAAGTGGTGGGGGAAAGTGTATAAAAGACGAGTGTACTATAGTCGAATTATTCTGAAAGCGAACTTGTCACGAGTAAGGACTTGACGGAAAGTGTTATGGACTTGACTACAAATAAAGATAATAAAAAACTAAAGTTACGGGAAATGGCTAAAGCAAGAGAGTCAAGAATAAAGTTGAAGTTTTACAGACTACAGAGATTGATTCCCGGGGTTAGGTTAGGTGAAATACGAACAAGAACAGTGGACATGGCAGCTGATTACATTAATCAGTTACTTACGGAATTAATGATAAAAGAAGCTAAAATAGAAGCGTTGAAACAAACGATAAAACAGCACTTTGAAAATTCGAATTGTCAACCTATAAACTACGTAATAAAAGAAGAAGTAAAAGATTGAAATTGAACAAAAATGAACTTGAACTTTGGTTATTGATTGGACACTTCTTAGAGAATGGGGAATAGATCACTTTGTAGTAATGAATTAACATGCTGCTTAGTGATCTATTCCCAGTTCTCGCTTAATCTAAAATGACCTTGACATACTTATCAAAATATCATATAAGCCGAATCGCAAAGAGTTATTCCTCATTTACTTGAAATGGCTCCTGTGGACAACACCGATTATCCAAGGAAACCTCTTATTGAAATATTGTATAAAATTCAACTAGACGATTTTAATATGGAAGAAGATGATAATAACAGTGAAACATCAGAAGTAGAAAGTGTAAATGATATGGATGTAGATCTAACAACATCAGAAGTAGGAAGTGTAAATGATGTGGAGAATGAAAATTTGGATATGGATGTAGTAATATCAGAATCTTCATCATCGTCTGAATATGAAGAAGTACATACTGAAACTCCAACTGGAATAGAGAACACAAATGAACAATCAGTTAGTAGAAGATTAATGTTACGTCCAAGACGTTTGTTTTCCTCGGATAGTGAAGAAGAAGAAGAGGATGATGATGAAATAGTTGTGGGGGAACCGTTATAAAAGCGGGACTGTCAGAGCTCATTTCATTTCTCGGCGAAATTTCGAAGAGTAAACATCGTCAACATGTATCATTGCGACAAATGTTCGGAATCGTTTCACGATGAAATTCTACTAGATATACATAAAGAACTAATTCACAACAACACAGAAGAAGATCAAGAACAACAAGAAGAACAAGAAGAACAAGAAGAAATAACAGCAACATCTTCAACTACTTTACCGAATCTACAAGTATTTGCTTTACCCGGTAAGGTAGTAATGCATCATAAGATTCAAAATGAAAACTTGAACTTAGAAGAATTTATTAGAGAAGCAAAACCAATCGTAAGTAAAACTTTAAAAGAAGAATTGAAAAGATTAAACTTTCTTAAATTTGGTTTACTACTAGAAGCTATGTTTATAAATGCGCAAGAAGAATTATCACCAAGAGGATTCATAACAAAAAACCGAACCATCATGGAAAGTTCAAACATTGATTCAATATTAGAGAATTGTATAGAAGAAATATGAACCAAACTTCAGGAACACGAAGGAAGAGGATCCGGATGGAGTCTTACAAGTATTGAAGTATTAGATATAAGAGTTCACAAACATGGATATGGACTAATGGGATCTAGTTACATTCCTTTGCCAAAAATAATTGAAAATACAAAATCTTGTATTAATGTTCAAAATGAAGATAATGAATGTTTTCGCTATGCTATGACGTCAAAGTTTATATTAATAAATCCACAAAGACCAACCCAAGAATATGAAGATGCAAGACACAGGTACAATTTTCAAGGAATAACATATCCCGTTTCTACAAAAGATATATCAAAATTTGAAAAGAAAAATCCCGGCACGTCTATTAATGTTTTCGCATTAGATAGTTCAAACAAAGTGTATCCTTTACGTATTGCAAAAGAAGAGCTACCAGATCATACGGATTTACTACTACTAACGCGAGGAGTTGTGTCTCACTATGTGTACATAAAGAAATTCGACTCTCTTGTTAATAAGCAACTTTCAAAAAATCGAAACAAAAAGTTGATTTGCAAGAGATGTTTTAATTTTCAACGAGAAGGAAGACAAGGAAGAGAATGGTTACAAGAGCACAAAAGATTATGTAACAATAATTATGAAGCAAAGATTAATTTACCTTCGGAAAACAGAGCATTCGTTACATTTGAAAAGGTTCATCATCAATACCGTATCCCTTTAGTTGTGTATGCGGATTTTGAATCAACACTTGTTCCAGTTGAAGATGAAAATTGTGAAGCAAGAAAAAGTGTAAAGTATCAAATGCACAAACCAAACAGTTTTTGTTTAATGGTCAAATCAACATTATCAGAAGAACATTTAAACAGATATGGATTAACTTCAGAACCTCTAGTATATCGTGGTGAAAATGCGGAAAAAATATTTCTTGATCACCTATATTCAATAGCTGGAAATACACAAAGATTATATACAAATATTGTACCAATGAAACCGATGGACGAAGAAGAAGAAATTCAACATGAAAATGCGACTCACTGTTTCTTGTGCAAAAATGATTTTACTATTGAGAATTATAAAGTTAAAGATCACGACCACCTCACAGGTTATTACAGGGGTGCTGCTTGTAATAAATGCAACTTGAGCTATCGTTTACCACTATTTATCCCTGTGGTTCTGCATAATCTCAGTGGGTACGACGCTCATTTTATAATACCTGAATTAGGAAGAGACGACGGTAAAATCGATGTGTTAGCTGAAACTTCAGAGAAGTTTATAAGTTTTTCCAAAGAAGTTGGAAACGTCAAACTAAGATTCTTGGACTCCTACCGATTTTTGCCGTCGAGTTTGTCCAAACTTTCTGAAAATCTAAGGAAACAAGATTTAATCGAAACGAAGAAGATTGTAAACAGCGACAAACTGGATCTGGTACTTCGAAAAGGTGTTTTCCCATATGATTACATAGACAGTTTAGAAAGATTTAATGAAACATCACTACCTCCAAAAGAAGAATTTAAAAGTAAACTGTACGACATGGATATATCTCAAGATGATTATGATCATGCATGCAAAGTATGGAACGAATTAGGATTTAGAACATTGGGGGAATATTCAGATTTCTATGTTAAATTAGATGTGACTTTATTATGTGATGTGATGGAAGAATTTAGAAATACGTGTTTTGCGTCATATGGATTAGACCCTCTTCATTCGTACACTTCGCCTGGACTAGCGTGGCAAGCCATGTTAAAAGAAACAAATTGTAAAATACAACTTCTTACAGATATAGATATGGTGTTGATGTTAGAATCAGGAGTTCGAGGAGGATTGACGCAAAGTGTAACACGTCATGTCAAGGCGAACAATAAGTATTTGCCCGATTATGATGCATCAAAACCAACAACATTCCTGGGTTATTTTGATGCAAATAACTTATACGGATGGGCAATGTCGAATCCCCTTCCATATGATAATTTCAAATGGATAGACCCAGAATCAATTGGAAACATAATGGATATACCGAAATATGGAGAAACTGGTTACATATTTGACGTCGATTTTGAATATCCCGAACATCTTCACGACGAACATTATGATTTACCACTTCTTCCGAAGACTGAAATTTCTCCAACTGGAAGATGGCCGAAATTATTGATGACTTTAACCAACAAGTCTCGGTATGTTGGACACTACTGGATGATACAACAGGCCTTAGACTTGGGATTGAAAATTACAAAAATTAATCGAGTACTACAATTCTCTCAATCTTGTTGGTTAAAACCGTACATTGACAACAACACAAGAAGAAGAGCCGCCGCTACATCAAGTTTTCAAAAAGATTTCTTCAAACTAATGAACAACGCAATATTTGGCAAGACTTTGGAAAACAAAAGGAAACATAAGGACATCAAATTGGTAACTGATCCAGTAAAACTACAGAAATTAGTGCAACAACCAAACTTTGGTTCATCTGTAATTATTAATGAAAATCTAGTTGTTATTTCCATGAACAAGAAGTCAGTTCTAATGGATCGTCCTTTGTATCTAGGAATGTCAATCTTGGATATTTCCAAAACACACATGTACGAGTTTCATTATAAGAAGATGGTTAACTATTATGGAAGAGAGAACATTGGTATTGCATATATGGATACGGATGCTCTAATTTACTGGATTAAAACAAATGACATGTACGAAGATCTACGCACTTTTATGTATAAAGATGATTTCGACTTTTCCGATTATCCCAAGGACCATCCAAATTACGACTACAACAGAAACAAGAAAGTATTGGGAAAATTTAAAGATGAAACAAATGGTGTGCCGATGATGGAAATTGTAGCATTAATGTCCAAACTATATTCATTTCAACTGTACATAAGCGAAAGGAACGAATATCAAGTCACGAAGAAAGCCAAAGGAATAAAAACCTCTTTCCTGAAGAAGAACGTACAGTTTGAACATTATAAAAGATGTTTGTTTGAAAATGTTGAAACAACTGCAACATTTAACACCATAAGAAGCTTCAACCATCGTCTTTTCAGTGTGAAGCAAACCAAATCGGCATTGAGCTATAAGGATGACAAGAGATACATCCTTGAAGACAACATAAGAACTCTGCCATTTGGACATTACTCTCTAAACCCTATCGACCAGTAAACCTATTCTTCGTCCTCTACCTTCTTCCTTTTATCCTTTCCGTAAAGAAGAGGGGACATGGCAAGCCCAATGCCATGTTCCCTCTTTTTTACACTAATATGAAATGGCCTTGACCTATATTCAAACTATATAAAAGAGAAAGAACTGTTGTACGGATCAGTATTTTTACAAGCGATGTGCAAGCAACACCTGAAGATGGAAAGTGTGAAGGACAAGATTGTAAATGAACTACATAAACCAGCAAGAAGAAGATTTCCAAGAAGAAGTACAATTATTAAGGGAATGAATGATCTGTATCAAGCTGATCTCATTGAAATGATACCGCACAGTAAATTAAACAAAGGTTTCAAATATATTTTAACAATTATAGACTGTTTTACTAAAATAGCTGACGCTTTACCATTGAAGGATAAGACTGGTAAAAGTGTTACAAAAGCTATGGAAACAACGATACAAAGAAATAAATTCAAAATCAAACATCTACAGACCGATGATGGAAAAGAATATTTTAATAAAGACTTTGGAGCTTTAATGAAGAAATATCAAATAAATCATTATTCTACAAATTCTGAAGTTAAAGCTTCAATAATTGAAAGATTCAATAGAACATTAAAAGGAGCGATGTACAAACAATTTTCAAAACGAGGATCATACGTGTGGTATGACATATTACCACAACTTATAAAAGAGTATAACAACAAATATCATCGTACCATCGGAATGAAACCTATCCAGGTAAACAGCGCTAATGCTAAGGTTGTATTACAATGCATCAGAAATAATACAACACCTAAATTGGAAAAGTTACAACCAAAAAAGTTTAAAGTCAACGATAAAGTTCGTATAAGCAAATACAAAGGTGTATTTAGTAAAAGATATCTACCAAATTGGACTAATGAAGTATTTACAGTTTATAAAGTGCAACCAACTATACCTGAAACCTACTTATTAAAGGATAACAAGGGTGAATTACTTCAAGGTGGATTCTACGGACATGAATTGTTGAAATCAACAGTCGGTGATGTATATCTTGTTGAGAAGGTTTTACAAAGGAAAAAGGATATGGTTAAAGTCCGGTGGTTAGGATTCGATAAAAGTGAAGACTCTTGGATTCCTTCAAAAGACCTGGTATAGTAACTTAATAGCTCATTGTGTGTTTAACCTTGACACAAGATGGAGATTGTACAACAAAAAGATCGATTTAATATCAATAATATTGATGAATTGACGGTGGACAATGATAAGTTAAATCATGGTAAACATGGTGAATTACTACCAAATACAATAAGATGTTTAATAACTGGTCCTTCAAATTGTGGAAAAACAAATGTTGTTTTTAACCTTATAACTAATCCTAAAGGATTGCGCTTTAACAATATATACATTTTTTCAAAATCATTGCAACAACCAAAATATCAATTATTGGATAAAGTACTTGCAAGTGTACCTGAAGTGCATTTCTACAAGTTTAATGCCAGTGAAACAATTATGCAACCAAATGAAGCAAAACCATTTTCTATTTTTATTTTTGACGATGTGTCTTGTGAAAATCACGACACTATAAGGAATTACTTCGCTATGGGAAGACATCATAATATCGATAGCATTTATATTGGTCAAACATACAGTAAGATTCCAAAACAACTCATAAGAGACAATGCAAATATGTTGATCATCTTCAAGCAAGATGAAACAAATTTAAAGCATATATACAATGATCATGTAAATGCGGATATGCCATTTGAGAAATTTAAAGAAATGTGTGGCAAAGCATGGAATGAGAAATATGGCTTTCTCGTTATTATGAAGGAAGAAGATATTAAAAATGGTAGATATCGTATAGGGTTGGATAAATTTGTATTTATGCGTTGAACTACCGATGCTACATCTAGTTACACGTTGAACTTCACAGTGTAAACATGGTGAATCAAGAAAAACTATTAAAAGAAATAAAATCACTCAGTGATTCTATTAGGATGAAGAATCGTGCATTGAGGATGGGTTTAAGTGAAAGAGAAGAATTTCTAGAGACTACATTTAAACCTATTACGGAACCTTTAAAACAGATATCAGAAACTATTGGTAAACCTCGTTATGAAGGAGATGTTTTACTACCAGTTTCTAAACAAGAAGTACAAGCATTAAAAAAAGAAGAAGATGATGATTCATATACAAGTGCTAGTGAGCAAGAAGAAACAAAAGAAGAAGAAGAACCAATTGTTGAAAAGGAAGAAGAACAGCCAATACCTGAAGCTGAACAATCTATTCCAAATTTAACTCAATTGAGTAGCGATATATTACAACATGGACCTCTTGGAAGAAAATATATAATGAAAATGCTACATGACATGAAATCAAACCCGAATTTGAGTAGATCACACGTATACGGAGCAAGAATTGATGGGAATGAATTAAAGATCGGCGATTCAAAGCTTGAAATAACACAAGACGATTACATCATTATTGGTGAGCATAAATATAAAGGAACAAAAGGACTTTATGAATTAATTTTTAAAAACATACCACTAAGATATTCATCCAAAGATTTAAGTGTTTTTAAGGAAATTCTACAAAATACTAACGCTCATAAAAGAAACTACTTAAAGGATGCAATGATTAATCGTTCACGTGCAACAAAATATAACATTGTTATAAAAAAGTTGTTTCCTCCACGAAAATTGCCAACATTACGTACTGCACCAGCGGTGAGACAACCACTGAAAAGAAAATCTTTATCACTTATGGATTTATCACTTCTTGAACAACATGGTAAAAAGAGTAAAGGAGATACTTCAACATCTGGCAAAGGATTGATGAAAAATCTATACAATACGAATGTGATTTACTACAACGACATCAATAAATTGGTTGATAGAATGAGACTATTGCATGAAGCCATGGAAGCCGGTCGTACAGGTTTAAATAATGAATGGGTAGCTCTGATTGACGAACTCAGGAATCGCGGCATAATCGTATAATTGTCTGCGGATATATAAGAGTTGCAGGCGTATAATGTGTCAGTTCTAACATGAGCGTCGACAAGTTCGGACGATACTCCGCGTTAGGAGTGCAAGTTGGAGAAAACAGAAAAAGAAGTGGATTACCGCAAACACCCGAAGGTGACTATAACATAAATAATAAACGTTTAAAGTTTGTTAAGGATCCAGAAGAAGATGGAGATGCAACAAATTTAAAAACAGTAAAGGAGGAAACATCTACAAGTTTAAAACTCGACAACAACCAACTGTATGATGCAAAATCTCACAGGGTTATTAATGTTGCAAAACCAGTCAACAATGGAGATGTTGTTAATAAAGGCTATTTTCTATCTGCGATGGAATACGCTTTACTGTTGGAAAAGACTAAAAGTGGAAAAAAGTACAATGCTTTAAATTATAAAATAACTAATGTAGCAGATCCAACCGAGGATACAGATACAATCAATAAGCGTTATTTGCATTCTGTAATACCAGAAAAGAAAAAAGATGGATTTTCCTTCTATAAATATACTATAAACGATATTGGATATCCTAAAGAAGAAAGTGATGGTGTTAATATTAAATACATTAAAGATAATTGTATTTTATATAATGGTGCTGTTATTGATTGTCATGGAAAAGTGTTGTCCAATCTGAAAGATGGTTCAACTCCATCGGATGCTGCTACTGTGAGACAAATGAATGAAAGCTTGAAGAAAGGAACATCCGCTTTTGTTAAACAAAATCAGGTGGTGTCAAAGAAAGGTGATGAGTTTGTGCAAGGAAGTGAAAAGTTTACCTTACTACAACTACAAAATAACAAGTGGGATGGAAAAAATAAAAGATTGTCAAATATAAGTTTAGGCACGGAAGAACATGATGCTGTTATTTTAACACAAGTGCCACAACTATCAGCTACTGGTGTTAACTTTATATGTGGAGGTAGACGATTAACCCATGTAAAATCTGGTAAAGATGATAATGATTGTGTTGTTGTGAAACAAACTATAGTTTTAGATAAAATAAATAGCTTATATGATGGAAAAAATAGAAGAATATCTAACATATCAGCAGGAATAGCTCCGAATGATGTTGCTACTATTAATCAAGTTATAGCAACCTCTAATAACGATCCATCTGTGTATACATGTAATGGTAAACGTATCACAAATCTTGATAATCCTACACGTAACAAAGATGCTACTAATGTAGAGTATGTAATGAATCTTGTAGGTAATGTAGTTATTGATATGCATAATCATTTGATTAATGCATCGATGAAACACAATAAAATCGAAGATTCTCAGAGAAACCAATGGATTAAAGATGAAATCATTGATAGATACTAGTAAAACTTATGAATATTTAAGTATGGAATACACCAAAAAAGGATTCATTATCATAAAGTATTTCATAGAGTGAAGACGTTGGTTACATAAAACAGCATAATGAAGACCGTATCGCTCAGTCGTCGTCAAGACAGCGGCAAGAGAGGACGTGGTTTAACATCAGCTGCATTATCCCTGCTCAGACGGATTCCAATTGGTGCTGTTGTGAATCGAGCGATAGACGCTTTACCATACGAATTACATCTGCCCGGAGGTTATCAATATTGTGGACCTGGAACTAAGTTGTCAAAACGTTTAGCAAGAGGAGATCCTGGAATTAATAAATTAGATCAAGCTTGCAAAGAACACGATATAGCATATTCAAAGTATAAAGATTCAACAAATAGATCAATAGCGGATAAAATTCTAGCGGAAAGAGCTTGGCAAAGAGTAAAATCAAGTGACGCAAGTATTGCAGAAAAAGCAGCGGCTTGGGCAGTAACTACAGCCATGAAGACGAAAGCTAAATTTGGTGCTGGAAGACGACGTCGCAGAGGAAGACCTGCAAAGAGAAGAGCTCCCAAAAGAGGTGGAAACATTAAGAAGAGACGTCGTAGAACTCGTAAAGCAACAGTAAAGAAAGCTTCTATTTGGTCAATGGTAAAAAACGAGCAGGTTTATACCTAAGACCGTACCGTGTGTACTAAATAAGAAGAATCAATTGATAATTCCAAATAAAGCCTTAACAAATCATCAGTTAAATGATTATGTAAAATGTTTAAAAATACCATTTTTTCGAGGAGTTTTTATGAAAGATGCATTACCAACTAAAATATGGGAAAATGAAACTGGAATAGTAAATTTGGATTCCACCTATGGTCCAGGCACTCATTGGGTATGCTATAAAAAGCTCGGACAAACCGTTTACTACTTTGACAGTTTTGGCAATCTACCACCGCCGAAAGAACTGCAACATTATTTTCGAAACTCCAAAAACATTTTTTACAATTACAAAAGAGAACAACCTAACAATACTGAAATATGTGGGCATTTATGTTTGGAGTTTCTAGCGAAGAGTGTCAGTCAGCTTTAAGATGTCATCGTATACAGTGTCACTGAGTGGAAATTCATCCACATTGAAAAGTACGCTGTTCCCAGCATTGCGTCTATCCAAGGAAAGATTATGGGAAGCGGCATTACTTGATTTAACTACCTACAACTCAATTCCCAATGTTACGGAAGGAAAGAACAATTTACTACATTATTATGAAACTAAGGATGCTTCAGGAAAATACTCAGAATTGAAAATAATTACATTTCCTACTGGAGCTTATGAAATCGATGATATAAACCAATTACTACAAAAACAACTCGGAGAAGAAAATATCACCGTTAAAGGAAACAATAATACTTTAAAAGCAGAAATAACTTCAAAATATTATATCGATGTCAGCTTGAAAAACTCCATTGGCAGTTTACTTGGATTTACAGATACAAAAAAGAATATATTAACTCCTGGAACTACTCATTCAGGTGATACAACTGTTACAATATTGAAAGTCAATAGTATCGATGTAACGTGTAATATTATACACGGATCGTATAGAGAAGGAGTGAATCAGCATATTTTACATACATTTTATCCAACAGTGGCTCCTGGTTTTAAAATTGTTGAGAAGCCACAAAACTTGATATACCTACCGTTAAACACCAGTTTCATTTCAGACATCGTACTGAACATATTGGATCAAGACGGTGTTAGTGTTGACTTTAGAGGAGAAACGATAACTATACGGATACACATCAGAGCGGCAACATAAAGGTCAACATGGGATTATCATTTAAACCGCAACGGAAGAGTCGGGAGCTCAGTAGCTCCTCGACATTGGAAGAGTTAACATCGGACAACATTCGTTTTCTACAGAAGATTGGATTGAAACTTAACAACGATGGATATCCTGGATATATCTCAAGGACCGACATTCGACGAAACACTATGGGAGAAGGAATATCACACGCACAACCCTTACACTTCATCAAAATTAAACAATAACGATGAAATAAGGATTCCCATTCAACAACAAGATATTTACACATTGCCGTGTGAAAGTTATTTGTACATTGAAGGACGGGTATTAAAATTGGATGGAAAAACTGCTTCAACAGTTCCTTTTATAAATAACCCGATGGCATATCTTTTTGATGAAATAAGATATGAGATATCAGGGGTGACAGTTGATTCGACAAAAAAGGTTGGTATAACAACGACATTGAAAGGATTAACATCATTAACACCGCATGAGAAGAATTCAATAGTCACCGCCGGATGGGTTGCCCCTGATAAAGACACTATAACACCGGATTCCAATGGTCACTTTGATTTTCATGTACCCTTACGATTGCTTTTGGGATTCGCTGAAGATTACAAACGAATAATAATAAATGTCAAACAAGAATTGGTATTACTCAGATCTTCAACTAACAAGGACTTGATACTTGCAGACCCTGCAACTACGGAAGATAAACTGGAATGGCAACTACAATTGGATAAAGTTGTTTGGAGAGTACCTCATGTAAGATTGGCCGATGAACATAGAATCGTATTATTGAGAAAGTTAAAGTCTGACCGTGATATTGTGATGCCATTCCGAAGTTGGGAATTCCATGAATATCCTACACTACCTCAGACAGAACGACAAACATGGACCGTCAAGACATCAACTTATTTGGAACGGGCAAGGTACATAATACTTGGTTTTCAAACTAAGCGAAAAGATGTTATCACTGCAAATGCCGGTCAATTTGATCACTGTAAAATAAAGAATTGTAAAGTTTTCTTAAACTCTCAATTCTTTCCGTATGACAATTTGAATGTCATGTTCAGCAAAAAACGTTTTTCCATTTTATACGATATGTATGCAAGATTTCAATCGTCATATTATGGAAAGACTAATACACCACTATTATCGCCTGACCAGTATTATTCCAAGGCTCCGATAATTGTAATCGATTGTTCAAAACAAAATGAATCGGTAAAATCATCAAGTGTGGATATAAAAATTGAAATGGAATTTGAACAACCAGTAGCGGATGGAACTTCAGCATACTGTCTAATTCTACATGATAAAATAGTTACTTACACACCGCTGACCGGAATTGTGAAGAATGTACTTTAAAAAGAATTAGTACAACGACTGCAGATTTTTGAGGTTAGAATTATCTGCTTCACTTTTTGAGGTTAGAATTTCGTTCGTGAAAAACAAGTTGAAAACAAACATTTATGTGATTGTATAAATTTCAAGGATTTCACGAAAAACATAAAAGCGAGAAAATCATCAGTGGAAAGTTCATTTTATATTCGACCGTCGTATGGGAAACATCGTTCGCAAGATGAGTTCTACTAACGGAGAAGAAAATACACCTCTAATGGATGAGAATAGTTCAGATATAGAAAAACAAGTTGAACGAGAAATGGACGAGTTCCTCAAGTTTAACAAACATAAGAAGAGAGAAGAAGAAAAAGAAGAAGGAGAAGCTGAAAAAGAAGTAAAAAGAAAAAAGGTTGAAGTTAACATTACAACTAATATTTTAACAGAAGTATTTCTTCGGATTTTCTACCCCATTTCATCATGCATGACAAAAAGTATTTCAGTTGGAATTTTAAAATCATTGGATTATTCACCGATTGTTATTTTAAATCATGGAAATAAAATGGTTACATTCACTGAAACTTCTTGGGAATCATTTATGAAACATTTACATCTTTTGGAATGTTATTTGAGTAACAACACATTTGGAAGAAGAACAAGATTAAGTTTATTGGAATCAAATATTGAAGTTGATATAGTGAAACATCGTGGGGGACAAATGGTTCGCTTCAGAGATTTAACTAGACATGATATAAAATTACATTTGACTAAAGAAGAATTTTACACTTTAAGTTGTACTACCGGTCCCGTCACCAGATATTTGAAACAACTAATATTTTCAAGTGCAATAATCAAAGACTATCTAATCGATACATTGGACAGACAACCTTTCGTTCCAATTCTATACGGTCCTGTGGATACTTCAATTTTTAATCGAATACCTCAAGAAGTGGATATGTGGAGACAATTGAACAACTATCACACCAACTTTAATATCGACGAAGAAGCGCAAGAAGTTAAAGAAGAACAATCGTGTTTGTAATACAAGTCAGTTGCTGACGAGACTTCATCATGGACAAACGGGTTTCGTTTTCTAATGCGCCACATATAATGGAAGTTAAAAAAGGTATAATTGAATTTCAAGCTTTTCGAGGAAATGATGGAAATTTTATTATAAAAGAATTAGTAATTTTGGATATGAACACATCTGTAGTTTATCATTACTTATTCAAACCTCCATTACCATTCAATAGACTAACAACTAAAGCGAAAGTTACAAACAAATGGTTGTACAAACATTTTCACAACTTAAGATGGGATGAAGGTTTTATTAATTATAACATGATGCCGCACATTATGAATCATTACTGCAAAGAGTTCAAAACTATCTACACAAGAGGATTGGAAAAAGCTAATTGGATACAATCATTTACAAGCAACAAAGTGATAAATGCAATAATAGATAGAGATTTCCAATGCTATTTCAATGAACTTTGTATTTCATCAAAGAGTTTTAAACATCGAAGGTCACAGTGCGCTTTGAAGAATGCCTACCGCTTGAATAATTTCCTTCAACAGAATGGTGGGGGTAATGTCGGTAATAAAAGTGAGAGCGCTACCATGACGCAGCATGAGTATTACTCGAACCTCCGAAGAGACAACATCTCCGACGGACATTATTATTAACAAGAAGATTAACAATAACATCAAGATGGCATCGCAGAACTTTCTTCAAAATTTGGTTGATCAATTCAACGCTCATTCAAAATCAACAATCTTACCGACGAAGAGATGTTCTGAACTAAAAGAAGAAAAACATTACATCATACATACAATCAAGAAGATGGACACTTCAGTTGGTGATGCTATTAATTGCACATTGAGCGAGGCGCCGTATACAGTTGGTGACGAACCGAAGTTTCAAATCTTCCTACCGAAACGGTTTGTACAACTTCTACAAAATGAAGATCTTCGAGTTATTCAACCTGGCGCACTCTATTTAGTTTCACACGGACCGAGTGGAAACAACTCAACTGAACTAACTATTCATGTAACACCTACTACTAACTAGTTTGTACATAACTTTGTAAATATATATGTTTGTAATGGTTTCTCAATAAAGATGATATAAAACAAAAAAAATAAAAGAAGCAACATATTGTTATGTCTTTGTACATAGCAATATGTTGCTTTTTTTAAAAATTCCACGGGATGACCTTGACCCAATTTTGTGTGATAATAAAAGTGAAAATCAACTTGTGAAATTCATCAGTCTACGCCTACCTTTCGTACCGTACACATCTCGCTCTCTATAACTAAATACAAAACTTCAACATGTCCCTAAAGGTCAAGTGTGCATCTTACGATACCAACACCATTACGAGTTTTGAACAACTTGAAGATTTAACCAACGAAATGCGAGTTTTACTTACCGGTGGTTATCACTTAACTGTTGATGTTAGTGCTACTAATGTAAGGATGTTTACTAAAACAAAATACTGTGATGATGAAGTATTTCTTTCAACACAACCTACAACATCTTCATCACCGACTGGTCAACATAACATCAAGTTCCACAAGTATTACCAATGTTAAATAACTTTTAACAAATAAAACTAAGGAATCACGTGATCAATGTCAAGTTGATAAAAAGGGAATGATACTTGTATAACTAATCATTCGCTTCCCGACTCTCGCTGCGTCAACACCTAATTTTAAAGATGTTATACAGAATGATGATCGAACTTGATGGAAAAATCTATGGAAAAGATTACAACACCGTTGAACAAATGACTGAAGATTTAAATATATTAACTAAAGAAGGATATCAAGCTAAATTAATTTTAAAATTTCCTGAAGTACATCCACTATCGACTGAAGAACTTATCGCTATGGCTAAAGCGGAGAGAGAGAAAAAGGCTGAAGAAGACAAACAAAAACAGACAAAGTCTGAAGAAGATAAACAGAAATAAACTTCTTAAGTATAAATATTCCTTACATTAGTAAGGTATAATTTTTTAAAACTTCGTTTGGATGACCTTGAAATTACCCCCACCACTTTTTGTAGTACATAAAACTGACTATTCAACACTATACACTCTTATTCTTTCACTGGACTCAGCAGCGTCAACATGGAAGAACAAAAGTACAAGTACGAACCTCGTTACTGTTGTGAACAACAGTGTACAGATTTAGGACCAATGATGGTGGACGGGTTAGCTTGCACTAAATGTGAATTTTTTGGATCTTGTTACTGCAAGTGCAAAACAAAACAACTACCGCCACCGGAATTGCGAACTTTCAAATTTTACAAATCAAGATATTTTCATACATGCTGTCCTCAAAGATGTTTCAAATTTCATCCTCTCGATCTAGCTCATTGTCAACGCACCAAGTCTCATCAAGATGATTTTTGTACACATATGATAAAAAGATGTAAATACAGGTCAGATTGGTATTCCGATCCTGTAGAACCATCGAATGTGTAATTTCAGTTTTACACTCTTTTTTAAAACTTCAATTGGATGACCTTGAGATTTCCCCCACCATTGGTTTTTAGACTTCCCCCCACCATTAGTTTAAGTTTTGTATCTTATTGAATCCACCTTTGAATTATTTCACTTCCAACACTCTAACTAACAACATGGGATCGCCTTTCGTCAAGTTTCAACATATAATAACTGACAGAGAAGAATTGGAGGAAATATTTCAAAATTTGCTTTCTGTCATGGATAGATATCCTATGAGATGGATCAGACTTGATGTTCACTATTTACGTCCTCGTGATTCTTCATCATCGAGTGAAGACGAAACAACGACTACTACTTCAGCTAGGATATTTCAATTTTCTTCATCATCGAGTGAAGACGAAACAACGCCTACTACTTCAGCTAAGATATTTGAATTGAAAGACGAAGAAGAGGAACTTAGCTATTTACTTGGTCACAAGCTCATGCTCACCGACAAATAAGCGCCGATCTTCATTCAATCACCGACTCTCGCACGATGAACAACTCTCCGTTGGCACGAATGAATTCTAGTTTCGAAGTAAATTCCAAAGAAGATTTGCAAGAAATATTTAATACTTTACACGAAATTGTTAGTAAATTCAACACTGTTAAAATGAATCTGGAAATAACTTACGCCTGTCCTATTTGTGATAAGGTTGAAAGTTCTGATGAAGATAGTTTGCTGAATCTTACTCCACTTACACCTCTACAATCAGACACGACAACAACAAGTACGGAAGCAAATGGTGAGCAACCTCCTTCCCCCACCACTTCATTGTGATTCAACTTCCCCCACCACCTCTTTGTAATTCAACTTCCCCCCACCACTTCTTCGTTTAACTAACGTTCCTCGCTTTTATTTCTCATTCCGTCTCCAACATTTGAACTATCAACATCACTTGTTTCAAAATTTCAAACACCAAAAAACAACACTAAAGATGGATATGATGGATGAAGTTTCCTTCGTCACAAGGATGGAAGAGGAAAAGATGAAAGAAGAAAAATTGAAATTGGAAATTAAACGTTTGCAATTGGAACGGGAAAACCAACTCGAAATATTACGTTTCTTCAAACTTGTCAAGTATGTCATCTGGGGACTCTGCCTGTACCTTATCCTCGTCGTCGGCGTTTGCTTTTACAACTCCGTATTTCATCACAAAAATTCAACTTGTATTGCACATTGATTGTATTTGTTTTTGCACATTGATTGTATTTGTTTTTACGAATAAAGTTCAAAACTTAAATCTACCTATCCCGCTATCACCGGGTAGTTCAACTCTCAGAACTATTTCCTGTGCTAGCGGGATAGGCTTTTTTAAAACTTACTCGGGATGACCTTGACATACTTTCCGTAACCCAATTATCAAGTTGAATTTCAGTTTTGAACTAACTTTTAATTTATGCATACCTCCCCCTCATTTAATATACGACCGGAAGCTATGTGCCCCGGCACGTGGCTTCCGGGGCAGCTGACCTGTGCCAGAAGTAACCAAATCTAACTACTCACGAACACATTAAGACGGCTTCCGGAAAGTACAGTACATACATATCACGCACTGCTCGTAATATTACCGTGCACGGCGAAGGTTGTAGCGCTACTGATTTGTCCCAGTTTTTGTGTTTTTATGTATAAGTGTAAACAATTTTATCATTCGACAACCACAAAAAAAATGTGTGCAGTAGTATGTAAATAAGAAGAGGAGTGGCTGATGATGGACCGTCATAGGTCTGAAACCGGTACCACGGTGTACCGCAATTAGTGACACCAAAAGGCGATAACCCGGTTTTGGGTAAGTTATAAAATATTTTAGGTGTCAAGGCTCTTGATTGATTCAATAATAAAAAAAAAACAAAACATAAACATAAACATAAAAAGCGTCACCTAATAACTCAAAAAGTGAGTAAAAAATTCTTGTACGGGACGGACATCGGAGCGTATTCCTAGTATTATAGGTCTTGCCTCCTAGGTGCTCACTAAGAAACGATTTTGCAAAATTCCTACAGGGCTCCGCCCCACACGTCTTCAAAGTTACCATGTTATTCTCATGGAAGAAACATTTTTGTATTGGAACATATTTATGATTACATTAAGGAATATTAATTTTGTAAACAGCTGTTCTCATTTAAATTATTGGGGGTAGTAGGGGGTATTGGTAATAAAAAACTAGAGGATAGTTGCGGCGAGTGAGCTTAGCGACCAAGCTAAACCTGACGGGGAGTGATTACTGACTGACTCATGAAATCTCAGGAACTACCAAACGTATTTACTTGAAACTTTAAACACAGGTTCATCTTGCCTCTTAGGTGCTCACTAAGAAATGATTGAACAAAATTCCTTCAGGGCTCCGCCCCACAGGCCTTCAAAATTTCATAACGTGATCCGCATGGCCAATTTTAAATAGAAATTAGGAAACCTGCACGGTTGAAATTTGGAGTGATCTCTTTTTTTTAGGTGCTAAAAAATAAATAAATAATTGCTTTAAACATCCCCTTTAGGGCTCCGCCCCACAGAAGCTCACAATTACTGCATGGCGTACGTGTTGAAATTTGACATGGACGATTCCCTATGCTTATAGATACTTATTAAGAAACTGTTATGAAAATATAGTTTTTGAAGCACTTTAGGGCTCCGCCCCACTGGATTTCAGAATTGCTGTAGGGCCTCCGAGGTTGACAATTGCCATGGACGTTTGGTTTGGTCATGGATGCTCCTTAAGAAACGGTTTTGCAAATATAGTTTTCGAAGTTCTTTAGGGCTCCGCCCCACAGGACTTCTAAATTACTTTAGGGCCTAAGGGTCGATATTCGACTTTGACTTTTCTCTTTGCTCATGGGTACTTACTAAGAAACGGTTTTGCAAATACAGTTTTTGAAGTTCTTTAGGGCTCCGCCCCACATGACTTCAAAATTACTTTTGGGCCTCCGGGGTTTTTAATTTGAATCGGACGTTCCTCTTTGCTCATAGTTACTTACTAAGAAATAATTTAGCAAATTTCCTTCAGGGCTCCACCCCATAGAATCTCAAGATTACCATAGATTCTAGGGGGTATAAGTTTAACGTGGATGTTCCGTTTTGCTAACAGGTGCTCACTACGAAATGGTTTTGTAAATATAGTTTTTGAAGTTCTCTAAGACTAAGAAACAGTTTTGCAAATGTAGTGTTTTATGTTCTTTAGGGCTCCGCCCCACATGACTTCAATATTGACTGTTGAAATTTGAACTTACTACAGGGTTGAAATTTGATATGGTCGTTCCTATTTGCTCATAGGCTCTCTCGGCCTTTTCTATTTAAGAAACCTTTTCTCACTAAGAACAGGTTTTGCGAAATTCCTTCAGAGCTCCACACACACTACTTCATTGTTTCAATGTCATTCTTAAGGAAGTAGATTTCGTTGCTCTTTAAAAATATTTTATTACCTATAAAATAAATTCAATCACGGGCGAAGCCGTGACGGGCAACAGCTAGTTCACAATAAATTAACAAAAACTTAATAATTACCATATGATATCAAATTAATAAAAAACATATGTTGCCTAGATTTCTTCTTTATATTCTGATTTGTATATTATATTATATTCTACTTTTAACAAGGGGGGTGGGCACCTCTGTAAGTTTTGTTAAGTTTTTTAGTTGTTTTAGTTGGCGTTTGTTAAGTTTTTTAGTTGCAGTTTTCCGATTAAGTTAAATGAAGAGGTTGCCAGGAACACGTGGCGGTAGCCTTAATGCTTCCACCGGGTACATCTACAGGATTAATGTAGTTCGTGGTACAAAAACCTACTGCAAATGTGTCACGTCCGAGTGTGGTGGTCACTTGGTAGTTAACCAAGGACAGGTGCCCTACATAAGTGAGGCCCACAACCATGGCGGCGATGAAGTTGCAGTTGACATTTACCGTTTGCGAGACGCCATCAGCCGCCTGGCGACGGAGCAGCCTCATCTTCCCCCACGGGAGGTTTTCAATGCAGCTAGTAGAAGGAAGGCTACAATGTATGTTATTAATTAAAATTAAACTTTTGAAGGCTTTTGACGTCAACGTCAATAACTCAATACGACGTAAGGGCCTCTTGTCGTGCCATTTATAGTTTTTTTTTTTTTAGATGTTATAGTTGCATTAGACATATTTATATTCATCTGCTATTCCTAGGCCTATAACATTTCACTTTTCTCTATATTTAAGCTTACTTAGTTTTCTATTAATTTTTTATAAATAGATTGCTATTATTTGGTTCTTAATATCTTCATTTCAGTACTACTTACATTTTTTACAAATTATTTCATGTCCTATATAGTAGTCTATAAACTAAGTATGGGACCTAGCCTACAGTCTCAGTTAATGTGTTAATATTGCCAACTGAAGGCCATATAGCCTACAATTTTTACAGTACCAGGCAACCGAGCCATGTTCGTTGAGTATAATTTAGATTTGTTATACAGGGTGCGGCAAAAAAAGACCTATTTTCTTTCATGCACCATTCAGCGACAGGACGTCTGAGGGTGGTGGGGGTGGGCTTATTTTAAAGGAAATTTGATACCATTTCAGTAGTCATTGAGTAGCGGTCGCCTAACCTACATGTTTACATTAAGCATGACAAATAACACGCTTTCGTTATCGGGCGTATTTTGTGCTTTCGTCAGTAAACATTAACATTTCTCTATCAGCATTTAAATCAATCATTTGCTTGTCAAAAATTTTTTGCTTTGCATGGTCAGTGGGCTTTAGTTACTGAACAATAGCCAATTAATTGGTAAGGATGGGGATTGAGATCGAACCACAAAATTTGTCAAACCGAATGGTTAGCCATGTTCAAGGCATTTCGCTAGCCCACCGGTTGGCGTCTTGGACTCTGGTTCAAGATGTCACCGGTTCGATTCCCGAGGTGTCCACAACAATGCGATGGGTTTGGAATACTATCCTTTAATAGCATTTAGTGTACTTAGTTTAATTATCTTAACAAAATTCTTCTGGCGTAGATACGAGCAAATAACTAGCTTGTTTCTAACGGGCCGATGAGGACTGTTTTCCACACAGCAGCAAGGACTCCATCCATGTTCTCTGGCGTCCGCTCTGACCTTGGGCGGCCTGTTGGCTTCGTTTTCAACTCAAAACAAGTTGATCTTAAGTTAGTAACCCACTGCATAATTGTGCTAGAATTTCGAATTTTAAATGTTGACCTGATTGAAAGAATGTACGAAACTGCCGCTGAGTACCAATGATTAAATCACCAGAATTGAAATACGTCTTGATAAGGAAAGCGCTGTGTCCAAGCGACCGCTACTCCATAACTACTAAAATGGCATCAAATTTGCGTTCCAACAAGCCTACCCCCACCTTTCTCAAATGTTCTGTCGCTGAGCGGTGCGCGAAAAAAATAGGTCGGTTCCGGCTGCACGACGTCACCGACGAAGACTTGAAGTAAGTAAGTAACTTGATCTTCTAGATGCAAAGGCAATAGAGGACATAATTCGGTCGCCACCATCTGACGCTCCATACACCACGCTGAGAAGCTCATTGAACGTGTTGGCGTGTCACAACAGCAGTGAATCCGCCAACTCTTGTCTGGGGAAGAACTGGGCGACCGTAAACCATCGGACCGAAAACAAAATTCAATGTTACAGAACATCTAAAACTTTGACATTTACAGAGATGATAACAAACATTCTTGCCTAGTCGATTCTTTTCAAAATACGGTCATTCCAGTTTTAACCTAGTTATCAGATTTTTAAAATTTATTTTCCATAGCCTAATTTTTACTTTGTTTCTTAAAAAAAATTATATGTTTCGCAAGCCGTATTTGAAATTGTCTCGACAAGGAAAACACTATAGGCAGAAATCTGTTGGTCTAAATGCTGAGTCCAACGTTAAAAATTCAGTTTTTGTTGAAGATAATTCTCCCAATTCGGTTGAAAGAGATGACCTTCAAACTTTCTCACATCACAATTTCAATGACCTTAACCCATGTCAAAATTTACAACCTTCGACTGCAGACAATAAGCGGATGTCAAATCACAATCCAATTGAGCTTGACTTATCTTAAAATTGTCAACCTTCAATGCTACGTCTTCTTTTGATAGTGATCAAGACCATTCTTTTAACGGTGATCGGTTTTGTAAACTCAGTGAGTCTGAGTCTCATAAGGAAAACCTAAAACATGGGGCAATAAAATTTCATATCAGTCATTTGACTTTGACTGTCTTGCTCTCTATTCTTCAAATACATAGTTGCTTTTCAAAACTTCCAGTTGATGCAAGGACAGTACTGAAAATTCCCCCTTAAGGGAGAAGTATCCGTTATTTCTATGCTGTCTGGTAACTATGCTCATATTGGTCTGGAAGCTGGTTTAAAGAAAATTTTGACTGCTGTAAAAGATGTCATTTATCATACCGGGTGTCCGAAAAAGAACTCCCTAGTTATAAAAATACCTGAGGATAGTATTTGTTTAAACGGATGAGTAATAATACTTTGGTGCTGTAGAGTATACTTGTAAGTTTTAGATTCTTACGTTGGCAATAAGTTTGGTACACCTGTTCGACCTTTAGCGTAAATTTTGTCACGCGCCGCATCCAGCGCTCAGCGCTGTCAGTTACTGTCACCATCAGTGCAATGGCTATAACTTCATTTTAGATAATATTTCATCATAAAATACAGATTTTCACCTAACTAATTTGAGTTTTCTACACATTTTAAGTAATCTCCGCCATATTGAAAATTTTAAGGAAAAATAAAACAGTTTATAACAATAATAATAATTTATGATGCCAAAGTGTTTAAAAAAAGAATCTAAGGCATTTTTAAGCTAGACCTTTTTAGTTTAACGGGAAATTTACAGAGATAACGGATGTGAAATTTAGCCCCATGTTATTCTCATAGGAAAAAATCAAACTCCTACCTTTATTATCTCCCAAACCGTTAGGATTTGGGATACATATTAAATTGTAAAGTTGTCTTAGAATTATGTGAAGAATCCAAAAAATCGGGTGGTCTAGGACACCCGGTATACTGACTCTCGAAAACTTCTGTCCCTTTTGGGTCTTTATTGGAGAAATTATAACCGAGTAAGGGTTTGAAAAAGTATCAATTTGTTATTCAGACGATAAAATGAATTGAAGGCATGTTAGGTTAAATGCAAATACAATAGACCCACATGTATGTAATTATTAAATATAATTTTGAGTTTTAGCATACCTTGTTGGCAGCAAAACTAATTTTAATGCTTATGACAAATTTAATTAAAATCAAATTATGTTTTCAGTGTCATGTTGTCAAATTTGTGGAAGAGAATGACTCGACAGGCATAATAGCCACAAATTGGATGAATGAAGATAAAAGCTTATGCTTTTATCCAAACGTTAAGACAGAACTGCAGAAGGACAAATTTCTGATGGGAAGGGTTGACGCGAGAGCGGATTGGATGGAATGCCCTATAAAACTCTTGAAAGAATGTGGTAAGATACCTTTCATGTAAATTACAAAATGAATGTTCATCATTCTATTTAATGTTAAAATTGTATTGGGTTATGTTCTTTTACACACCATGAAGAGTGCGCTGTATTCGTCTACCCCACGCGGATGCAATGCTTTAGAATCTCTGTGTTTGTTGCC
Organism: Neoaliturus tenellus; assembly: GCA_030545055.2. Classification (NCBI taxonomy): domain Eukaryota; kingdom Metazoa; phylum Arthropoda; class Insecta; order Hemiptera; family Cicadellidae; genus Neoaliturus; species Neoaliturus tenellus. Next base: position 178,594,423 of record CM061531.1, on the reverse strand, counting down.
CCAGTTGTAAACCGGTTTAAAATATATTGGTGTCATTCTTTTCGTAAAATAGTGTTGTACTATCTCCCTTTCTTAAAATTTCAACATTAATTGAAATTATTAGGCACGTTGCTTGCTAATAATAAGCGTTTTGTAATAACTTTTAATGCATTAAAAACAATTTTTAGAGAAAAGATATAAAAGGGCGTACATACAATAGAATCTTAAGAACAAGGATCTGCAATTAGATTTGTAGAATGTTAAAGATTACGATGCAAGAGGGGATGTGTAAAAGGTCTGCAACTTCAAAAACATCGTTATTAGACCACCGATCGATTTCACACAAAAACAATGAGTGTCTAGTGGTATATTTTATTTTGACGGTGGAAATTTTTGTTTAAAATTTGGATTTCAATAGTGTTTTGTCCCCAAAATAATTTTAGAACAGCCCCGGTGAAAATTTACCTTTAATCCAGTAAATTTGTATTCAATGTGGCCCTATCTGGAAAATTGTGGTTTAGTTTGGATTTTTTCCATTTTGTATGTTTTTGGGGAGCTGAATCTGAATCCGAGGTTTGCTTACAAAATTTCTTGATGCAACATTGTCAAAAATGGAAAAACTTTAAAGAAAGTATTTTTAGTAATTTTTGGGTTATAGCTCAAGAACTATTAACTTTTCATAACGAATATATATTATTAAAATTAAAGTACACGACATTTTCTACAAAAAGCACCCCCTATTTGTTGTTCTCCGACAAACCGTTTGGACTCCAGAGCTATTTGAAAATTAGACTATTTTTATGAATAAGTAAATTTCTCAATTTTTTTTTCCATAATTACCATGGGGGTGAGTACGTAGATTTTTTGCCATATGAGTTTTGTAAGCAAATATAAGTTAAACCTTCCTTAATGAATATGCATACCAAATTTGATCAATTTCTGTTATTTTTTATTTTCCCCATAAACCCCATGGGGGTGAGTATGTAGGTTTGCCGCCACGTGGGATTTGCAAGCAAATATAAGTTAAGCTCTTCATAGAGAATCTTCATACCAAATTGTTTCAAGCTATGTCAATAAATAAGCAAGATAGAGGGTTTGTTGATTTCCCTTAAGTATAACATGGGAAATATATTTTTCGGTCTTCTCCATAACCATGTAAGCTAAGTCAAAATTCAAAATACTAGATTATTTGTTTTTTTAGCTCTTTTTAAATAGTTTAAGATAATTTGTTGAATGTAATAAATTAAGCTCAAAAAAGCAAAAAACCTAAATTTTTTCCCTTTTAAAACCCCATGAACCCAGTTAATGTTGTCCGATCAATCTGGTTTGCGAACTCGAACAAGCAAATGCTGTTTTACACCCCTGCACCAAATTTTATCAAAATCGGAGGTTTAATTCAAAAGTTATCGTGTTCATTGACACACACATATTTGTATATGTAATATAGTATATATATATATACATATATATATATATATATATATATATATATATATATATATATATATATATATATACAGGGGTGCTGAAAAGTCCCGGAACCACTTAATATTTTTATTATTAATTTAGCTAAAAGATTAAACTTTGCAAACTCAATTGGGAGTTATAAAACTATTTTTCAATGTTATTACAAACTCCCTGCCTCCTATGGGGGACGACCCACAAGGGGTTGGTAGATAATTTAAAATGCAAGCATAGGTCGATATGCACATCAAATTAAAGGGCTAGTAAAGACAAAAAGAATGCCGCAAACCGCACTTCAAAAGCTTTACTCATTAAAAAATGGTGGCTGATCAAAGATTTTCAAAGTAAGCTATAACATTCAGTTGCAAATTCTGGAAACGGCTTAATTATTTTTATTATTAATTTTTCTAGAAGGTTAAAACTTTGTAGATTCAATAGGGCGCTGAAAAACCTTTTTTAACTCCCTACTTTACAGGTTGTTCCGTGGGTATTCCTATCTAAACATTGGAATGTTTAAAGAAAAGATCTCAGAGATGGGTGGTTTTCCCTTATCAGTTGAACATTGCACATTAGTAGAACAATAACAACACATTAGGGTTTTACCCATTTCAGGAATAAATTTGTCAGTTCAGTTGCCTTTTAGAGGTATTGACTGTACTAGCTAGTTGTAACTTGACATTTAGCCTATTACTCTTTTTTTATTATGTCATTAAGCGAGAGAGAAAGAATCACGTTGGTCGATATGCACATCAAATTAAAGGGCTAGTAAAGACAAGAAGAATGCCGCAAACCGCACTTCAAAAGCTTTACTCATAAAAAATGGTGGCTGTCCAAAGATTTTCAAAGTACAGTAAACTGTAACATTCAGTTGAAAACTTTGGACGTTGCTGTTTTTAGTTTAATTTAACACATTTCTAAACTCTTTCACCCGCTTTTAACCATAATCCACATAAAATCACCTACCTTGAATGTTATAGGAGGTGTTCAAATTGTTTTCTCTCGACTTCTTGGCAATATCCCAGCCGATGATAAAACGCTGACAAGGCGTTTCTTATTGCATCTACTGGAATACGTGCAGCTTCTTCCACAATACGGAGTCTCAACTCTACCAAATCTTGCGGTTTATTTCTGTAAACGTGATCTTTCAGAGTAGTGGGAAAAAGCCACTTCTAAACCGGAAGTGACGTCAGCTGCCAGGGCAGCTGCAGGGGTCAGATGGTGTCAGTTGCCAGGGCAGCTGCAGGGTGCAGATGGCGAGAGCATATGCCCTGAATTTGAAGTAGAATTGGGCATGAATTAAGAGTTAATTCAAAACTGAAATTTAACAGTTATAACTGGGGCTTGGAAAGTATGTCAAGGTCATCCAGAGTAAGTTTTAAAAAAGCCTACCCAACTACCACCAGAAATAGTTCTAAGTTGAACTAGTTGGTGATAGTAGGATAGGTTGAAGTAACTTTTGAATTTTATTAGTGAACATACAATTAATGTGCAACAGCAGAGTTTAAACAAGTTGAACTTTTGTGATGAATTACAGAGTTGTAAATGCAAACACCGACGACGATGAGAAGGTAAATGCAGAGTCCCCAGATGATGTATTTGAAAAGCTTGAACAAATGTAACATTTCAAGTTGGTTTTCCCGTTCCATTTCCAATCGTTTAATTTCCAATTTCAATTTATCCTCTTCCATTCTAGTTACGAAGGGAACTTCATCCATCATATCCATCATGATTGTGTTAGTGTTTGAAATTTTAGTGATGTTGATAGTTCAGAAGTCGAAGACGGAATAAGAAGTGAAAGGGAGAAATGTTAGTTAAATAAAGAAGTGGTGGGGGGAAGGATGAATTACAAAGAAGTGGTGGGGGAAAGACGTTGCTCTTCATTATTACCATCAGTAGTGTCAGATGGTGCAGGAGTTAGATTTAGTAAACTGTCTTCGTCTAAACTTTCAACCTTATCACAAATAGGACAATCGTATGTTATTTCCAAATTCATTTTGATGGTTGTAAAATTATCTACAAGTTCTTGTAAAATATTAAAAATGTCTTGTAACTCTTCTTTAGAGTTTATTTCAAAACTAGAATTCATTCGGGCCAATGGAGAGTTGTTCATTGTTGGAGAGTCGGTGATGGAATGAGGATCGGCGCATAGGGAGGGGGCTTATATAATGGTGACCTTGAGCAGGCGTCTAGGGAGGGGGGCTGTCTAGGGAGGGGGCTTTTATATGGGGAACCTTGAGCTTATGATTGAATAAAATGTTTAGTTCTTCTTCTTCGTCTTTTAATTCAATTATTTGAACCGAAGTAGTTGTTTCATCCTCTTCACTCGATGAAGAAAACAATTCACCAGGATTTAAATATTGAACTACAATTCTGAACCATCTTATAGGATATTCGTCAATGATAGAAAGTAAGTTTTGAAACAATTCTTCCATCTCTTCCCTGTCAGTTATTATATGTTCAAACTTGATAAATTTGTTTTCCATGTTGTTAGTTAGAGTGTTGGAAGTGGAATGATTTAATATTATATAAAAATTAGAACTAGTGGTGGGGGGAAATCTCAAGGTCATCCAAATGAAGTTTTAAAAAAGAGTGTAAAACTGAAATTACACATTTGATGGTTCTACAGGATCGGAATACCAATCTGATCTGTATTTACATCTTTTTATCATATGTGTACAAAAATCATCTTGATGAGAATTGGTGCGTTGACAATGAGCAAGATCTAGAGGGTGAAATTTGAAACATCTTTGAGGACAACATGTATGAAAATATCTTGATTTGTAAAATTTGAAAGTTCGCAATTCCGGTGGTGGTAGTTGTTTTGTTTTGCATTTGCAATAACAAGATCCGAAGAATTCACATTTAGTACAAGCTAACCCATCCACCATCATTGGTCCTAAATCTGTACACTGTTGTTCACAACAGTAACGAGGTTTGTACTTGTATTTTTGCTCTTCCATGTTGACGCTGCGGAGTCCAGTGAAAGAATAAGAGTGTATAGTGTTCAATAGTGAGTTTTATGTACTGTGAAAAGTGGTAGGGGTAATTTCAAGGTCATCCAAATGGAGTTTTAAAAAATTATACCTTACAAGTGTAAGGATTATTAAAATTTAGGAAGTTTGTTTCTCTTTGTTTTCTTCAGACTTTTTCTCTCTCTCCGCCTTAGCCATAGCAACAAGTTCTTCTGTTGATAATGGATGTACTTCAGGAAATTTTAAAATTAATTTAGCTTGATATCCTTCTTTAGTTAATACATCTAAATCTTGGGTCATTTGTTCAACGGTGTTGTAGTCTTTTCCATAGATTTTTCCATCAAGTTGAATCATCATTCTGTACAACATTTTCTTAAATAGGTCTTGTCGTGGTGAGAGCTAAGAAGCGAATGATTATTTATACAAGTATCACATCCTTTTTATTAACTCACATTGATCATGTGATTCTTTAGTTGTAGCTTTGTCTGTCAAAAGTTATTCAACATTGGTAATACTTTTGGAACTTGATGTTATGTTGACCAGTTGGCGATGAAGAAGTTGTAGGTTGTGTAGAAATAAATATTTCATCATCGCAATATTTTGTTTTAGTGAACATCCTTGTATTAGTAGCACTAACATCAACAGTTAAGTGATAACCACCGGTAAGTAAAACTCGCATTTCGTTAGTTAAATCTTCAAGTTGTTCAAAAGTAGTTATGGTGTTGGTATCATAAGATGCACACTTAACCTTTAGGGACATGTTGCAGTTTTATATTCAGGGATTAAGAGCGAGATGTGTACGGTATGAAAGGTAGCAGTAGACTGATGAATTTTGCAAGTACATTTCCCCTTTTATAATTATACAAAATTGGGTCAAGGTCATCCTGTGGAATTTTTAAAAAAGCAACATATTGTAATGTACAAAGACATTACAATATGTTGCTTTTTTTATTTTTATTTTTTGTTTTGTTTTATATCATATTTATTGAAAAAACAAATACAAAGAAATATTTACAATGTTATGTACAAATTAATCAGTAGTAGGTGTTACATGAATTGTAAGTTCAGTAGAGTTGTTTCCACTGGGTCCATGTGATACCAAATAGAGTGCGCCGGGTTGAATTATACGAAGATCTTCATTTTGAAGTAGTTGTATGAAGCGCTTTGGTAAGAAGATCTGAAATTTTGCTTCATCACCAATTGTATAAGGTGCCTCGCTCAAAGTGCAATTTATAGCATCACCTACTGAAGTTTCCATTTTCTTAATAGTATGAATGATGTAGTGTTTTTCTTCTTTTAGTTCAGAACATTTCTTCGTAGGTAGAATTGATGATTTAGAATGAGCGTTGAACTGATCAACTAAACTTTGAAGTAAGTTCTGTGATGCCATATTGATGTTGTTGTTAATAAGAATGTCCGTCGGAGATGTTGTCTCTTCGGAGGTTTGAGTAATACTCATGCTGTGTCATGGTAGCGCTCTCACTTTTATAATCGACACTACCCCCACCACTGACACTACCCCCACCAGTTTGTTGAAGGAAATTATTCAAGCGGTAGGCATTCTTTAAAGCGCACTGCGACCTTCGATGTTTAAAACTTTTTGATGAAATACAAAGTTCGTTGAAGTAGCATTGGAAATCTTTATCAATTATTGCATTAATCACTTCGTTGCTTGTAAATGATTGTATCCAATTTGCTTTTTCCAATCCCCTTGTGTAGATAATTTTAAACTCTTTGCAATAATGATTCATAATGTGCGGCATCATGTTATAATTAATGAAACCTTCATCCCATCTTAAGTTGTGAAAATGTTTGTTCAACCATTTGTTTGTAACTTTCGCTTTAGTTGTTAGTCTATTAAATGGTACTGGAGGTTTGAACAAATAATGATAAACTACTGATGTGTTCATGTCCAAGATTACTAATTCTTTAATAATAAAATTACCATCATTTCCTCGGAAAGCTTGAAATTCAATTATACCTCTTTTAACTTCCATTATATGTGGCGCATTAGAAAACGAAACCCGTTTATTCATGATGAAGTCTTACTAACAACTGACTTAAAAATTGAATGAGCCGATGTTTATAACAGACAGGATTGTTCTTCTTCTTTCACTTCTTGTGCCACTTCATCAATATTAAAATTGGTGTGATAGTTGTTTAATTGTCTCCACATTTCAACTTCTTGAGGTATTCTATTAAAGATTGAAGTATCCACGGGACCGTATAAAATTGGAACAAAAGGTTTTTTGTCCAATGTATCAATTAGATAGTCTTTAATTATTGCACTTGAAAATATTAGTTGTTTCAAATATCTGGTGACGGGACCGGTAGTACAACTTAAAGTATAAAATTCTTCTTTAGTGAAATATAATTTAACATTATGTGTAGTTAAATCTCTGAAGCGAACAATTTGTCCTCCACGATGTTTTACTATATCAACTTCAATATTTGATTCCAATAAACTTAATCTTGTTCTTCTTCCAAATGTGTTGTTACTTAAATAGCACTCCAAAAGATGTAAATGTTTCATGAGAGATTCCCAAGTAATTTCACTGAAAGTAACCATTTTGTTTCCATGATTTAAAATAACAATTGGTGAATAATCCATTGATTTTAAAATTCCAACTGATATACTTTTTGTCATGCATGAAGAAATTGGGTAGATAATCCGAAGAAATACTTCTGTTAAAATATTGGTTGTAATGTTAACTTCAACCTTCTTCCTTTTTACTTCTTTTTCAGCTTTTTCTTCTTCTCTCTTCTTATGTTTGTTGAATTTTAGGAACTCGTCCATTTCTCGTTCAACTTGTTTTTCTATATCTGAACTATTATCATCCATTAGAGGTGTATTTTCTTCTCCGTTAGTAGAATTCATCTTGCGAATGATGTTTCCCATACGACGGTTGAAGATAGAATGAAGTTTCTACTAATTATTTTCTCGCTTTTATATTTTTCGTAAATCCTTGAAATTTATACAATTACATAATTGTTTGTTTTGAACTTGTCTTTCACAAATGAAATTCTAACCTCAAAAATTAAAGCAGATAATTCTAACCTCAAAAATTTGCAGTTGTTGTACAATTCTTCTTAAAGTACATTCTTCACAATTCCGGTCAGCGGTGTGTAAGTAACTATTTTATCATGTAGAATTAGACAGTATGCCGAAGTTCCATCCGCTACTGGTTCTTCAAATTCCATTTCAATTTTTATATCCACACTTGATGATTTTACCGATTCATTTTGTTTTGAACAATCGATTACAATTATTGGAGCCTTGGAATAATACTGGTCAGGTGATAATAGTGGTGTATTAGTCTTTCCATAATATGACGATTGAAATCTTGCATACATATCGTATAAAATAGAAAAACGTTTTTTGCTGAACATGACATTCAAATTGTCATAGGGAAAGAATTGAGAGTTTAGGAAAACTTTACAATTCTTTATTTTACAGTGATCAAATTGACCAGCATTTGCAGTGATAACATCTTTTCGCTTAGTTTGAAAACCGAGTATTATGTACCTTGCTCGTTCCAAGTAAGTTGATGTCTTGACGGTCCATGTTTGTCGTTCTGTCTGAGGTAGTGTAGGGTATTCATGAAATTCCCAACTTCGGAATGGCATCACAATATCACGGTCAGATTTCAACTTTCTCAATAATAGGATTCTATGTTCATCAGCCAATCTTACATGAGGTACTCTCCAAACAACTTTATCCAACTGTAGTTGCCATTCCAGTTTATCTTCCGTAGTTGCAGGGTCTGCAAGTATCAAGTCCTTATTAGTTGAAGATCTGAGTAATACTAATTCTTGTTTGACATTTATTATTACCCGTTTGTAATCTTCAGCGAATCCCAAAAGCAATCGTAAAGGTACATGAAAATCAAAGTGACCGTTGGAAGCTGGTGTTATAGTGTCTTTATCGGGGGCAACCCATCCGGCGGTGACTATTGAATTCTTCTCATGCGGTGTTAATGATGTTAATCCTTTCAATGTCGTTGTTAAACCAACCTTTTTTGTTGAATCAACCGTCACCCCTGATATTTCATATCTTATTTCATCAAAAAGATATGCCATCGGGTTATTTATAAAAGGAACTGTTGAAGCAGTTTTTCCATCCAATTTTAATACCCGTCCTTCAATGTACAAGTAACTTTCACACGGTAAAGTGTAAATATCTTGTTGTTGAATGGGGATCCTTATTTCATCGTTATTGTTTAATTTTGATGAAGTGTAAGGGTTGTGCGTGTGATATTCCTTCTCCCATAGTGTTTCGTCGAACGTTGGTCCTTGAGATATATCCAGGATATCCATCGCTGTTAAGTTTTAATCCAATCTTCTGTAGAAAACGAATGTTTTCCGATGTTAACTCTTCCAATGTCGAGGAGCTACTGAGCTCCCGACTCTTCCGTTGCGGTTTAAATGATAATCCCATGTTGACTTTTATGTTGCTGCTCTGATGTGTATCCGTATAGTAATTGTTTCTCCTCTAAAGTCAACACTATGACCGTCTTGATCCAATATGTTCAGTACGATGTCTGAAATGAAACTGGTGTTTAACGGTAGGTATATCAAGTTTTGTGGCTTCTCAACAATTTTAAAACCGGGAGCCACTGTTGGATAAAATGTATGTAAAATATGTTGATTAACTCCATCTCTATACGATCCGTGTATAATGTTGCACGTGACATCAATACTATTTACTTTCAATATTGTTACAGTTGAATCACCCGAATGAGTAGTTCCAGGAGTTAAGATTTTCTTTTTTGTATCTGTAAATCCAAGTAAACTGCCAATCGACTGTTCCAAGCTGACATCAATATAATATTTCGAAGTTATTTCTGCTTTTAAAGTATTATTGTTTCCTTTAACGGTGATATTGTCTTCTCCGAGTTGTTTCTGTAATAATTGGTTTATGTCATCAATTTCATATGCTCCAGTAGGAAATGTAATTATTTTCAATTCTGAGTATTTTCCTGCAGCATCCTTAGTTTCATAATAATGTAGTAAATTGTTTTTTCCTTCTGTAACATTAGGAATTGAATTGTAGGTAGTCAAATCAAGTAATGCCGCTTCCCATAATCTTTCCTTGGATAGACGCAATGCTGGGAACAGCGTACTTTTTAATGTGGATGAATTTCCACTCAGTGACACTGTATACGATGACATCTTAAAGCTGACTGACACTCTTCGCTAGAAACTCCAAACATAAATGCCCACATATTTCAGTATTGTTAGGTTGTTCTCTTTTGTAATTATAAAAAATGTTTTTGGAGTTTCGAAAATAATGTTGCAGTTCTTTTGGCGGTGGTAGATTGCCAAAACTGTCAAAGTAGTAAATGGTTTGTCCGAGTTTTTTATAGCATACCCAATGAGTGCCTGGACCATAGGTGGAATCCAAATTTACTATTCCAGTTTCATTTTTCCATATTTTAGTTGGTAATGCATCTTTCATAAAAACTCCTCGAAAGAATGGTATTTTCAAACATTTTACATAATCATTTAACTGATGATTTGTTAAGGCTTTATTTGGAATTATCAATTGATTCTTCTTATTTAGTACACACGGTATGGTCTTAGGTATAAACCTGCTCCGTTTTTTACCATTTGCCAAACAGAAGTCTTCTTTACACTTGCCTTATGAGTTCTACGACGTCCTTTTTTAATGTTTCCACCTCTTTTGGGAGCGCCTCTCTTTGCAGGTCTTCCTCTGCGACGTCTTCCACCACCTAACTTTGCTTTTGTCTTCATGGCTGTAGTTACTGCCCAAGCTGCTGCTTTTTCTGCAATATTTGCGTCACTTGATTTTACTCTTTGCCAAGCTTTCTCCGCTAAAATTTTATCTGCTATTGATCTATTTGTTGAATCTTTATACTTTGAATATGCTATATCGTGTTCTTTGCAAGCTTGATCTAATTTATTAATTCCAGGATCTCCTCTTGCTAAACGTTTTGCCAACTTAGTTCCAGGTCCACAATATTGATAACCTCCGGGCAGATGTAATTCGTATGGTAAAGCGTCTATCGTTCGATTTACAACAGCACCAACTGGAATCCGTCTGAGCAGGGATAATGCAGCTGATGTTATACCACGTCCTCTCTTGCCGCTGTCTTGACGATGACTGAGCGATACGGTCTTCATTATGTTGTCTTATATAACTGGTGTGTTTACTCTACGAGATACTTTACATAAATGAATAACTTGTGCAAAATCTTTTATATTTAAAGACTTAGTTATTCAAATTAATTATATACTGATTTATGATTCTATTTTTAATCCAAGCTTCTCGTTCATCGGGTTGAATCACCACATGATTCGTTGTACTAGCTATATGATTGTGGGTATCAATAAGTAAATTACCCACTATTCTTATTAAACAATCTAAAGTTACAGCATCTTTTGGATGTTGAGGATCTTGTAACTGCATAATACGTTTATCATTACACGTGTAAGCTGTTGAATCACTTTTTGATGTTTTTATGACTTGTCCAATAGTAGCAGCATCATTTGAATCTTCGCCTGGTAAAATATTAATTATTTTCTTCATCTTTGCATCATATTTGGTCCCAAAGTGTTTATCCCAAGTTATTGTTTGTTTCATTGTAACACAATCATTTGCTTCGTAACCAGGATAAATATCTTTTATTCTTCTATTACGACCATTGTATGTACCTAATGTACCACCAGTAGCAATTAATGTTTGCACCATTAGAGGTACATCTGTATCTTTTATACCAAATCTTCCATTTGTTATTGTTTTACGTCCTGCATCCCATTCATCATTATTTCCTTGCATTAAATTAAACTTTTCATTTCCATGTATAAATTTATCTCCCCGCTTTAACACGGCATCTTCATGTTTTACAAAATTGGATGTTTCCTTTTTTAATTCTTTAGATAATTGTTCTATAGTAACAGCATCTTTTGGTTGAGAACCGAACTTTACATTTGACAACACTTTCCCATGACAATCGATTTCATCATCATCTTGTAAAATACAGTTGTCCTTGATATATTTCAGGTTTACAGCATCGCCGTCTTCCTTTGGGTATCCAATGTCATTTATAATAAATTTATAAAAAGAATATCCATGTTTAGTTTTTTCCGGTATTATAGAATGTAAATATTCTTTATTAACTGAATCTTTATCATTTTTGGGATTTCCCACGTTGGTTATTCTATAATTTCCAGCATCATATGTTTGTCCATCTTTTAAGTTGTTACCCCATTGCAATTTTAAAGTATTTGAAAGTTCAGATGATAAGTACTCTTTAGTAATTGCATCAGAACCTTCAGTTGGTTTACCAACATTAATTAATCTATGTGATTTAACATCGTAAGTATTCTTATGTAATTTTAATGATGTTGAAGTAGCTTCTTTTACTGTCTTCAAATTTGCTCCATCAGTATCTTCTTCTGGATCTTTAACTAGTTTTAAACGTTTATTACTTATGCTATAGTCACCTTCAGGTGTTTGCGGTAATCCACTTCTTTTTCTGTCTTCTCCAACTTGCACTCCTAAAGCGGAGTACCGTCCGAACTTGTCGACGCTCATGTTAGAACTGATACGTCTTATGCTTGCACCTCTTTTATATCCACGGACAATTATACGACTATACCGCGATTCCTAAGTTCATCAACTAGAGCCACCCATTCATTATTCAAACCTGTATGACCGGCTTCCATGGCTTCATGCAATAGTCTCATTCTATCAACCAATTTATTGATATCGTTGTAGTAAATCACATTCGTATTGTATAGATTTTTCATCAATCCTTTACCAGATGTTGAAGTATCTCCTTTACTCTTTTTACCATGTTGTTCAAGAAGTGATAAATCCATAAGTGATAAAGATTTTCTTTTCAGTGGTTGTCTCACCGCTGGTGCAGTACGTAATGTTGGCAATTTTCGTGGAGGAAACAACTTTTTTATAACGATGTTATATTTTGTTGCACGTGAACGATTTATCATTGCATCCTTTACATAGTTTCTTTTATGAGCGTTAGTATTTTGGAGAATCTCCTTAAAAACACTTAAATCTTTGGATGAATATCTTAGTGGTATGTTTTTAAAAATTAATTCATATAATCCTTTTGTTCCTTTATATCTATGCTCACCAATAATGATGTAATCGTCTTGTGTTATTTCAAGCTTTGAATCGCCAATCTTCAATTCATTCCCATCAATTCTTGCTCCGTATACGTGTGATCTACTCAAATTCGGGTTTGATTTCATATCATGTAGCATTTTCATTATATATTTTCTTCCAAGAGGTCCATGTTGTAATATATCGCTACTCAATTGAGTTAAATTTGGAATAGATTGTTCAGCTTCAGGTATTGGCTGTTCTTCTTCCTTTTCAACAATTGGTTCTTCTTCTTTTGTTTCTTCTTGCTCACTAGCACTTGTATATGAATCATCATCTTCTTCTTTTTTTAATGCTTGTACTTCTTGTTTAGAAACTGGTAGTAAAACATCTCCTTCATAACGAGGTTTACCAATAGTTTCTGATATCTGTTTTAAAGGTTCCGTAATAGGTTTAAATGTAGTCTCTAGAAATTCTTCTCTTTCACTTAAACCCATCCTCAATGCACGATTCTTCATCCTAATAGAATCACTCAGTGATTTTATTTCTTTCAATAGTTTTTCTTGATTCACCATGTTTACACTGTGAAGTTCAACATGTAACTAGATGTAGCATCGGTAGTTCAACGCATAAATACAAATTTATCCAACCCTATACGATATCTACCATTTTTAATATCTTCTTCCTTCATAATAACGAGAAAGCTATATTTCTCATTCCATACTTTGCCACACATCTCTTTAAATTTTTCAAATGGCATATCCGCATTTACATGATCATTATATATATGCTTTAAATTTGTTTCATCTTGCTTGAAGATGATCAACATATTTGCATTGTCTCTTATAAGTTGTTTTGGAATTTTACTGTATGTTTGACCAATATAAATGCTATCAATATTATGATGTCTTCCCAAAGCAAAATAATTCCTTATTGTGTCATGATTTTCACAAGAAACATCGTCAAATATAAAAATAGAAAATGGTTTTGCTTCATTTGGTTGCATAATTGTTTCACTGGCATTAAACTTGTAAAAATTCACTTCAGGTACACTTGCAAGTACTTTATCCAATAATTGATATTTTGGTTGTTGCAATGATTTTGAAAAAATGTATATATTATTAAAACGCAATCCTTTAGGATTAGTTATAAGGTTAAAAACAACATTAGTTTTTCCACAATTTGAAGGACCAGTTATTAGACATCTTATCGTATTTGGTAGTAATTCACCATGTTTTCCATGATTTAACTTATCATTGTCAACTGTCAATTCATCAATGTTATTGATATTAAATCGATCTTTTTGTTGTACAATCTCCATCTTGTATAAAGGTTAAACACACAATGAGCTATTAAACAACTATACTAAGTCTTTTGAAGGAATCCAAGAGTCTTCACTTTTATCAAACCCTAACCACCGGACTTTAACCATATCCTTTTTCCTTTGTAAAATCTTCTCGACAAGATATACATCACCAACTGTTGATTTCAACAATTCGTGTCCGTAGAATCCACCTTGAAGTAATTCACCCTTGTTATCCTTTAATAAATAGGTTTCAGGTATAGTTGGTTGCACTTTATAAATTGTAAATACTTCATTAGTCCAATTTGGTAGATATCTTTTACTAAATACACCTTTGTATTTGCTTATACGAACTTTATCGTTGACCTTGAACTTCTTTGGTTGCAATTTTTCCAATTTCGGTGTTGTATTATTTTTAATGCGTTGTAATACAATTTTGGCATTAGCACTATTTACCTGGATAGGTTTCATTCCAATGGTACGATGATATTTGTTGTTATACTCTTTTATAAGTTGTGGTAATATGTCATACCACACGTATGATCCTCGTTTTGAAAATTGTTTATACATCGCACCTTTTAATGTTCTATTGAATCTTTCAATTATTGAAGCTTTAACTTCAGAATTTGTAGAATAATGATTTATTTGATATTTCTTCATCAAAGCTCCAAAGTCTTTATTAAAATATTCTTTTCCATCATCGGTCTGTAGATGTTTAATTTTAAATTTATTTCTTTGTATTGTGGTTTCCATAGCTTTTGTAACACTTTTACCAGTCTTATCCTTCAATGGTAAAGCATCAGCTATTTTAGTAAAACAGTCTATAATTGTTAAAATATATTTAAATCCTTTATTTATTTTACTGTGCGGTATCATTTCAATGAGATCAGCTTGATAAAGATCATTCATTCCTTTAATGATTGTACTTCTTCTTGGAAATCTTCTTCTTGCTGGTTTATGTAGTTCATTTACAATCTTGTCCTTCACACTTTCCATCTTCAGATGTTTCTTGTACACCGCTTGTAAAAATACTGACCCATAGAATAGTTAATTCTCATTTATATAGTTTGAATATAGGTCAAGGCCATTTCCTATTAGTGTAAAAAAGAGGGAACATGGCATTGGGCTTGCCATGTCCCCTCTTCTTTACGGAAAGGAAAAAGGAAGAAGGTAGAGGACGAAGAATAGGTTTACTGGTCGATAGGGTTCAGGGAGTAGTGGCCGAATGGTAAAGTATTAATTTTATCTTCTAAAATATGGCGCTTGTCATCTTTGTAGCTTAATGCCCACTTTGTTTGTTTGACACTAAAAAGTTGATGATTATAACTTCTAATAGTGTTGAACGTTGCAGTTGTTTCAACATTTTCAAACAAACATCTTTTATAATGTTCAAACTGTACGTTCTTCTTCAGGAAAGAAGTTTTTATTCCTTTGGCCTTCTTCGTGACTTGATGTTCGTTCCTCTCGTTTATGTACAGTTGAAATGAATACAGTTTGGACATTAATGCTACAATTTCCATCATCGGCACACCATTTGTTTCATCTTTAAATTTTCCCAATACTTTCTTATTTCTGTCATAGTCGTAATTTGGATAATCCTTAGGATAATCGGAAAAGTCGAAATCATCTTTATATATAAAGGTGCGTAGATCTTCATACATGTCATTTGTTTTAATCCAGTAAATTAGTGCATCCGTGTCCATATATGCAATACCAATGTTCTCTCTCCCATAATAGTTAACCATCTTCTTATAATGAAACTCGTACATATGTGTTTTTGAAATATCCAAGATTGACATTCCAAGATACAAAGGACGATCCATTGTAACTGACTTCTTGTTCATGGAAATAACAACTAGATTTTCATTAATAATTATAGATGAACCAAAGTTTGGTTGTTGCACCAATTTCTGTAATTTTACTGGATCAGTTACCAATTTGATATCCTTATGTTTCCTTTTGTTTTCCAAAGTCTTGCCAAATATTGCGTTATTCATTAATTTGAAAAAATCTTTTTGAAAACTTGATGTAGCAGTGGCTCTTCTTCTTGTGTTGTTGTCGATGTAAGGTTTTAACCAACAAGATTGAGAAAATTGTAGTACTCGATTAATTTTTGTAATTCTCAATCCTAAGTCTAAAGCTTGTTGTATCATCCAGTAGTGTCCAACATATCGAGACTTGTCGGTTAAAGTCATCATTAATTTTGGCCATCTTCCAGTAGGGGAAATTTCAGTCTTAGGAAGAAGTGGTAAATCATAATGTTGATCATGAAGATGTTCAGGATATTCAAAATTAACATCAAAAATGTAACCAGTTTCACCATGCTTCGGTATATCCATTATGTTTCCAATCGATTCTGGATCTATCCATTTAAAATTATCATATGGAAGGGGATTCGACATTGCCCATCCGTATAAGTTATTTGCATCAAAATAACCCAGGAATGTTGTTGGTTTTGATGCATCATAATCGGGCAGATACTTGTTGTTCGCCTTGAAATATCGTGTAACGCTTTGCGTCAATCCCCCTCGAACTCCTGACTCTAACATCATAACCATATCTATATCAGTAAGAAGTTGTATTTTACAATTTGTTTCTTTTAACATAGCTTGCCATGCTAATCCAGGTGAAGTGTACGAATGAAGAGGGTCCAATCCATATGCTGCAAAACATGTATTTCTAAATTCTTCCATTATATCACATAGTAAAGTTACATCCAATTTAACATAAAAATCTGAATATTCTCCCAATGTTCTAAATCCTAAATCGTTCCATACTTTACATGCATGATCATAGTCCTCTTGAGATATGTCCATGTCATAAAGTTTACTTTTGAATTCTTCTTTAGCCGGAAGTGATGTTTCATTAAATCTTTCTAAACTGTCTATGTAATCATATGGAAACACACCTTTCCGAAGTACCAAATCCAGTTTGTCGTTATTTACAATCTTCTTTGTTTCGATTAAATCTTGTTTCCTTAAATTTTCTGAAAGTTTGGACAAACTCGACGGCATAAATCTGTAGGAGTCTAAGAATCTTAGTTTCATGTTTCCAACTTCTTTGGAAAAACTTATGAACTTCTCTGAAGTTTCAGCTAACACATCGATTTTACCATCGTCTCTTCCTAGTTCAGGTATTATAAAATGAGCATCGTACCCACTGAGGTTATGCAGAACCACAGGAATAAATAGTGGTAAACGATAGCTTAAGTTGCATTTATTACAAGCAGCACCCCTGTAATAACCTGTGAGGTGATCGTGATCTTTAACTTTATAATTCTCAATAGTAAAATCATTTTTGCATAAGAAACATCGAGTTGCATTTTCATGTTGAATTTCTTCTTCTTCCTCCATCGGTTTCATTGGTACAATATTTGTATATAATCTTTGTGCATTTCCAGCTATTGAATATAAGTGATCAAGAAATATTTTTTCTACATTTTCACCACGATATACTAGAGGTTCTGAAGTTAATCCATATCTGTTTAAATGTTCTTCTGATAATGTTGATTTAACCATTAAACAAAAACTGTTTGGTTTGTGCATTTGATACTTGACACTTTTTCTAGCTTCACAATTTTCATCTTCAACAGGAACAAGTGTTGATTCAAAGTCCGCATACACAACTAGAGGAATACGGTACTGATGATGAACCTTTTCAAATGTAACAAATGCTCTGCTTTCCGAAGGTAAAATAATCTTTGCTTCATAATTATTGTTACATAATCTTTTGTGCTCTTGTAACCATTCTCTTGAGTGTAGCCCATCTCGTTTAAAATTGAAACATCTCTTGCAAATTAACTTTCTGTGTCGATCTTTAGAAAGCTGCTTATTAACAAGACGATCAAATTGCTTTATGTACACATAGTGAGACACATCTCCTCGCGTTAGTAGTAGTAAATCCGTATGATCTGGTAGCTCTTCTTTTGCAATACGTAAAGGATACACTTTGTTTGAACTATCTAATGCAAAAACATTGATAGACGTACCAGGATTTTTCTTCTCAAATTTTGATATATCTTTCAGTGATACAGGATAAGTGATTCCTTGAAAATTGTATCTAAATCTTTGATTTTCATATTCTTGGTTAGGTCTATTCACATGAAGTGGTGGTACAAATTTAGCTGTCATTGCATAACGAAAACATTCATTGTCTTCATTTTTAACATTAACACAAGATTTTGTATTTTCAATTCTTTTTGGTAAAGGAATGTAACTAGATCCCATTAGTCCATATCCATGTTTGTGAACTCTTATATCTAATACTTCAATACTTGTAAGACTCCATCCGGATCCTCTTCCTTCGTGTTCCTGAATTTTTGTTAATATTTCTTCTATACAATTTTCTATTATTGAATCAATGTTTGAACTTTCCATAATGGTTCGGTTTTTTGTTATGAATCCTCTTGGTGATAATTCTTCTTGTACATTTATAAACATAGCTTCTAGTAGTAAACCAAATTTAAGAAAGTTTAATCTTTTCAATTCTTCTTTTAAAATTTTACTTACGATTGGTTTTGCTTCTCTAATAAATTCTTCTAGCTTCAAGTTTTCATTTTGAATCTTATGATGCATTACTACTTTACCGGGTAATGCAAATACTTGTAGATTCGGTAAAGTAGTTGAAGATGTTGCTGTTATTTCATCTTGTTCTTCTTGTTGTTCTTGTTCTTCTTGTTGTTCTTGTTCTTCTTGTTGTTCTTGTTCTTGTTGTTCTTGTTTTTCTTCTGGGTTGTTGTGAATTAGTTCTTTATGACAGTCTAATAGAATTTCATCGTGAAACGATTCCGAACATTTATCGCAACGATACATGTTGAGATGTTTACTCTTCGAAATTTTGCCAAGAAATGAAATAGGCTCTCGCGTTCCTCCTTTTATAACGGTCCCCCCACCACTATTTCATCTTCTTCACTATACAAGGAAATCAAACTTTTTAAATAAAAATATTAACCTTCAACAAACTAATTGTTCATTCGTGTTCTTTATTCCCATTGGAGTTTTAGTATATACTTCTTTATATTCAAGCTTTAACTAACTTTCCCCCACCCAACTAATTTTAGTTACTTTTAAAACCAAACACCTGCCCTCCAAACATCTATTAGGACAGATGTTATAGGACAGATGTTGAAAGAACAAATGTTAGGGTGGAAATGGCTAGAGCACAGGCACTTGGTTAAACTAAATTTGCACATAAATTAACTAGAGTTGAACTAAAAATTCGCATAAATTAAAAGTTAGTTCAAAACTAAAATTCGACAGTGTTAAGAAACTCTAACATTTGAACAAGAATAAACATTAGTTCAAAACTGAAATTCAACAGTGTTAACCAAATTCTAACAGTCGAACAAATAGGTCAAGGTAATCCAATTTTAACGCGAGAACGAGGAATAGAGCACTAAGTGGCATGTTAGTCCATTACCACAAAGTGATCTATTCCTCGCTCTCTATTCTACATCTACTTTTTTCCAGTTTACTTATTTATATTAAAATGTTCAAATTTTACTATGTAGAATGTCCATTCTTTCTCTTCAACTCTTCGATTGTTTTTAGCAATTGTAACAAATATTCGTTAGTTTTCACCAAAGTCTTTAGTTTGCTACATCCAATTTCAATGGAAGGTATTATAAGTTGTAATTTTATAAGTTCAATCTTTTCTTTCTTGCGAATTTCTTTCTTTATTATATTATTCCTTATTTTTGCTGAAGATTTAAACTCCATGTTGTTTCTGCTAAAGCCACAATAATAATAAAAGTCTCTTGAAACAACCTGCATTATACACATTCCGCCACCACTTTATAATCCCCACTCCTTTCCCCCTCTTCTTTATATGTGGAAGGAAGTATTATAATTAGATTCCTAATATTTCTTTTCCTTCTTCACTACGTGGGGGAAGGGTAATTTGTTATTACACTAGTTGTGCAAGAAAATAGCCGCCAGTGTCCACACCTTGTTCGTAGCACTCCATCATAGATTGTGCCACTGCAACATGCGGTCTCTGTCATTTGGTGTGACAAGGAAAGAATGACTATCACCATACAATATAAAAGAGTCAATTCGTACATAACATCCTGAGTCCAACCATTTATTAGCTTCAGCCATAAACTTTTCTATTGTATCAAATGAAATTGTGGATCAATTGCTGATGACTTTACGTTCTTCACTAAGTTCAACAGTATAATCATCATCGTCCTCATCATCTTCACTTTCACTGTCGTTACTTAAAGTGTCTTCAGATTGTTCAAAAACATCAGAAATTTCAGAAAAATTAAAATTTTCATTCAGATGAGAGGCATTTTGAAGCAAGAAATATTATAAACAGCAGAGACGAAACGACAAGAGCAGCGTGTAGAAGAAAAATGAAGGGGTGACCAACGCTCGCTCCACTTTTATAATAGTATGCAAATGAGGGGGTAGGTGCTGACCATGGACCAGTCATCGACCCAAAGGAGTGGGGAAGTACTTTTTCTTACTACTTGGATGGAAGTAGGTTAGTAGGTCACGAGACTTAGAGTGTTAAAAAATAATGGGGGAGAACACGACGCTATAACGCGTTGTGTTTCTCCCCCAGTATTTTTTAAGCAATAATTTGGAAAAAGCTATGTGAATTTACTTGCTACACCCCCACCTTGTAATACCATCCAGTTTGTGTCTGAGGAGATAGTCTTTAGAGTCTAACTCATAAACGGATTTCTCTTTGCGCAAGGATTCAATCACTTTAATATTATATCTTACGCCGTTACAAGTTGCCAAAATGTGTTCGTTGTCAATAACACTTTCAAAAAAATAGACACAACCTCTCTTAAGCCTATTTCCTTTCACACCAATAATTTTGGATTGGTATTCAACAGTGGGGGTTTCTGTCACTTGTAGTTCAGAAATGTGTTTTACGACATGTACACGGCAAAAACTTCGTTTTTTACACATTTCCTCCACAAGGTGATCCTTTCTTAATTCCCCTAGTAAGCATTTCAGGGCAAGTAGTGGGACGGCTAATGCCCTACGACGCTGTTCTTGTAATAATTGAAATTGCTCTGAAGGAGCGGGTTTAGGAGTAGGTTTAGGAGTAAGTTTAGGAGCTGGTTTAGAAGCTGGTTTAGGAGCTGATTTAGGAGATGATTTAGTAGCAGGTGAGAGGATTCAGTTTTGTGATAGGTATGATCTTCAGGTGTACTAAGTGGTGGGGTAGGAGGCAATGGTGATAGTGGGATAATGGGTGTTGCTTAGACGATGAACAATGGTTTCAACGGAAGGGGTATTAGGATGGTGGTAAACTGGCTTCTGCGGTGGCAGCATAGTAGTTGATGGTGGTGCGGAGTCCTTTGAAGGCGAAGGCGGTGAAAAAATACTACGAAGTCTAGAAGTGTTAGTTGGCGGAAGAATAGCTCCAGAAGTTGAAGGTTGAGATGCAAGTCGATTCTTGTAGCAATCAGGAAGGTTTTTGAGGCGAAGAGTTTTCTTAGGTGCAGGAACAGCCGTAGTAGAAATAGAAGTCGAAGTAGAAGTTAAAGTAGAAGTTGTAGTTGGCAGAGATAACATGGTTGTGGCTCCAAGTTCGCAGCGTAACGTCTGAATCAGAATGAAATAATAGCCGCAGTCGGTACGTCTTTTATAACAATATGCAAAATGAGAGGGGTAGCAGCTGGCCGAGACTGATTATTGACCTGGGAGGTGGGGAAAAGGGGAAAGAGAAGGTATTTATTTAAAATAATTCGCATAACTTTTGACTAAAATAAGATAACCAAATTCTTCTTTTACCAAAATGTTTGTCTTACATAGACCTTTTCAATGATGTATCGCTTGTCCAAATCCGTCAATCCGTTATCAAGTTATAGCCATTTTAATTTTTCAGGTCATGACCGGTCGTTCACCCGTAGTGGGGGAAGGAGTGGGGGGTAGGAGTGGGGGAGGGAGGGGGGGGGGGTCGACTCCATTTTTTCGGGGGGGGGAGGGGGGGGGAATCGGCTCCATTTTTCGGGGGGGGGGGGGGAGGGGGGGGGGGTCATTGACCCTTCCGAAAGTGGGTCAAGGTCATTCAAGATTTATAATGATCCAAGGTGATGGGAACAGTAATACTGTTCCCACCACCCTGTTTGCCTAGCGGTTCCCACTCCCAACCCACTATTTACGTTCTGCAAGGGAGGTCCCTGGGCCGTCCGCATCAAAGCGTAACGTCCCGTCCGCATCAAAGCGTAACCATTAATTTCAGGAAACTGGAACAGCAGGGAGGCCCTGGTCCGTCCGCATCAAAGCGTAACGTCCCGTCCGCATCAAAGCGTAACCATTAATTTCAGGGAAACTGGAACAGCTAATGCAGAAACGCAACTCTAACACCCACCCAAACTAATCCCACCCATCATATTCCTAAACAAAATGCAAAAAACCTAGTCCGCAATTTGCGGATGTCCCACCCCTTCTAAGTGAAGTTCAACTGAACTTCTGAATTTACAGTTAATCTACCCCCTAACATCTAGCTGAAAGGCAAAACAACAACATAAATTATTAATATCAACACTTAAAACTAACAACACATCATTATTAAAAACCAAATAATTCAACACAACCAAATACCATCATTATTCTTAAAATTAATACACCTTAATGCTAAACACCTCTTAAAATTAATACACCTTAATGCTAAACCCAACTTATAACTAACATCGCAATGCGCAAATTATTTCTTAAATTAAATACAACTTAAAACTAAACACACACACACACACATATACCACATTGCATTAAAAAAACGCAACATAGTAGAAGAAGTTCAAATATATATAGGCCTACTATATATTTGAAACCTCTTGCTGAGTCGCCAACAACCTTTCGCTATGAAAGTTTGTTGACGACTGACGCTAAGATCAGGCTCGTATTGCTCCTCGGATTCTCGAGTAGTGGGGGAAGTTGTTTCACTCCAGTACAGTGTTCAATCCAGTCCAGTTCGCAGCAGTGTAAAAGGAAGGCAAAGGAGTGGGGAGCGGCGCATGCGCAAAAACACAATCCAAGGTTTGAGGTTAGAATTATCCATGTGCAGTAGCGCTAAAGTGAGTAATACAGGACTAGGCGCATGCGCATAGCATAGACTCATTCCGATCCGGAGAACTTGGTTGCATGCGCAGCAGGTTTGAGGTTAGAATTATCCATGGCAGCTGCCATATTTAGTCTGGTTTCACCACATAAAGTCAACAACCGGTAGTGACCGGCCATTGACCTGGAGGAGTGGGGGAAGGAGTGGGGGAAGGGGGGGGGGCTCCATTTTTTCGGGGGGGGGGGGGGGGGGGAGGGGGGGGGAGGTCATTGACCTTTCCGGTCGGTCATTGACCCCAAGGAGTAGGGATAGACACAGAACCCTACTTCTCTTACTACTCAGGTGAAAGTCGGTCAACCAGTCATTTGCTTGCCATCTGCCGCCATCTGGCTGGAGTTATTGCCTCTATAAAGGTGGGTAGTTTATCGCGCTACAAACATTCATTGCCTCGCATCCGCTCGGTCATCATCTCTCGTTAGTTTTATGTTATGACTACTTCACTTACTAGGTTTGAGGTTAGAATTATCCATGGAATAGCCTTCGTAAATTCTAACCTATAAAATTACTACTCTGGCTTTCTGTTTCAATTTCTTTTACACTTCATTTTATATCTCAGTCTTATTTTAACTTCTGAACTTAACACATCGGTTATGATGACTGCACAATGTTTAAAATTAAAGCTTTTGCGAACACAACACATATTACGAAGTACTTCTAAACCTTCAATTTCAAAGTGTAGAACTAATTTAAATAGAGTTAGGAAGAAGTACAGTTTTAACCCATTATACTCAAAGACTTCGCAGGTTAATGTTGATGATAATGTTATTTACAACATTTTGCATTCTATGTTACAATTCAACAACTTTGAACTTGTTACACCTATCGACTGTGTTCAACAAGTTTTTTTATTTTACCCCTACTATTCCTCATATAAGCGCTGTCACCACAATTCCTACTTCATGCTCCTCTATTCTCTTCAGTTAAGCTAAGGTTTGAGGTTAGACTTATCCATGGCGGCCGCCATGTCTAGTTCAGTTTCACCACATAGAGTCGGCGACCGGTTATTGGTCTAAAGGAGTGGGGGAATGGGTGGTGGGGAGAAGGTTGCCATTTTATAAGCCCTCTCCCTAGGCGGCGCTTCTCATTCAATCGCCAACTTTCAAACAATAAACACCTCTCCCATGGCACGAATGAATTATCCCACTATCACCAACTAGTTCAACTTTGAACTATTTCTGGTGGTAGTTGGGTAGGCTTTTTTAAAACTTACTCTGGATGACCTTGACATACTTTCCAGGCCCCCAGTTATAACTGTTGAATTTCAGTTTTGATCTTACTCTTAATTTTTGTTCAACTTTTAGAGTTTAGTTAACACAGTTGAATTTTACTTTTCAACTAACTCTTCATTCATGCCCAATTCTACTTCAAATTCAGGGCATATGCTCTCGCCATCTGCACCCTGCAGCTGCCCTGGCAACTGACACCATCTGACCCCTGCAGCTGCCCTGGCAGCTGACGTCACTTCCGGTTTAGAAGTGGCTTTTTCCCACTACTTTTCAGATAACCCCAGAAATAATAGTCAAGTGGGGATAAATCCAGAGATCGTGCTGGCCATTCTATCGCACCTCTTCTACCGATCCATTTACCTGGGAACACGTGATTTAAATGCCGTCTTATGTCTACACCGAAGGGTGGAGATATATATATATATATATATATATATATATATATTGTGTATATATATATATATTTGAACGAACGGTGTTTTTGCCTTCTATGGACCTGAAAAGGAAAAAGTAACGTGGTCCCAGGCTTAGTTCTTACCGTGACTACTACCGTAATAGCATATTCCCTATAGGACGATTTGCTAAAACTCCAATATTCAAATAGCCCTGGGGCCCAAATTGTTTATTAGAGAATAACAAATAGCGAGTGTTTTTTGTAGAAAGTTTGTGTACTTTAATTTTAATAATAAACATTATTTACGAAAAGTTTATAGTTGTTGAGTTATAAGCCAAAAACTGCCAAAATACAGATTTTGAAAATTTTCTCACATATTTCTCATTTTTGTTAATGTTGCGTCAAGAAATTTTTTTAGCAAACCTCAGATTCGGATTAAGAACCCCAAATAACATAAGAAATAGAAGAAATCAAAACTACCCGAAAACTTTCATAGTATAAACACTAATTAACTGAATTACTAGATTCAATATTTTATCTAGTTTACAAAGAGCCAAAATTGCAATTTTTTACATAGGTCCAATAAATAAACAGTTGCCATTTTGATAACAAAGAATTATACGAAAATTAAAATATACTGCTTCAAAGCATTGGTCTTAGTACAGATGTCAACTTCAGAAATGTATTGTTGCTTTATTTAGTTGGTTGCTGGAGTAAACATCCTGCTATTGTAACAAAAGTCAGTTAAAACCAACGGGTAATGCTCGGAGAACTCAATACTGTTAGCTAAGTGAACATCAAAGACTCACTCACATACTATACCGCGTTTTCATAAATTTTAAATTTAATTCATTAACTGACTGGCAATTTATTATCAGAATTATTCACATACAATACCGCTTTTTAATAAATTTTTAAAATTTGTGTTATTAACTGACTGGTAATTTATTATCAGAATTATTAAATCTTAAATTTCCCTGCAGACCTACATAGGACATTTTAGTATGAAATCAAATTTGGGTCTTATGAAAAAATATAAATTGGTTTTGAAATTATTTTTGTACTTTTCATAATTTACATTTTTTGCAGGGGTAGTTGTTTATTACACTTAAACTTTGTTTATTTTCAGCCATCTATGCGTCAGCAAAAGACCACTTGGGTGATGCTGAGTTGACGTCAACCCTGGGATCAGTTTCAGGCACCATGGGCCTAATTAGAAATACTAAAAGAACAAGGAAAGAAAGTGTCATCCATCTGCCAGGAGAAGAGGACGACAATAGCCGGGGGGATCCTTTAACCCTAAGAAAGACCATGAACCTCATTTTCCTTGTCCTCCACAACAACCATCATCCCTTTCTGTTTTCCCCAACAGATCATTTCTGAAAGCATCGACTTCTTACTACCCTTTAAATCAATCACCAACTCATTCCCAACCCCCTTGCTATTGACACCTGCCAAACTTCACTGCTGAGAGCATCATCTCCAGGTTGGTACTATATATATTTAGTTGTTGACATCCTCTCACTTTTTTCATCGTTGGTTCGTAAAAAGAATGAACAGAAAATCAACCATTGTTATCAGTTTTCAGTGATTGGGGTTTTTAACTAGTAAAACTTATCACTGACTTCGACCGATCGACTTAACGACCGATCCATCCCTAGTGTAAATTGATGTACGAGTCAGTTATCTCGATAAATTTTGAAGGATGATTCGATAATGATGAAATTTAATGATATGACTGCATTGTGCATATAAAGTTTGAAAACCATGGTGATGATACAACGGGAACAGGGTTTCAATGTAGTAGTATGTTGCCCTTGATTTGTAAAGCTTAACATTCAGAAAAAAATATTCATTAGAACTTTAAAAATTCTATAATTTTTTAGTTTAAGTTTTTTGTATGAAGGTGTTATTATTTTAGGAGTTGGTGGCTAGCTATCAATATCCATGAAGAAATTACAAGATAATGGGTTTCATGTTTCTTATGTGGAAATTAAAATAAATTTATAATAACTTTATTAACACAACTTGATAAATTATTGTATTTACAACATACTCCATCCGAGTCACGGTTCCCATGGTCGTTTAAAGCAAAGTATTTATCTTTGAATTTTTGGTCAGAGCAGCCTTATTATATTCTGTTTTTGTGTAACGTGAAAATCTTCATAATTTATAGGTTTGCCTAAATAACTACTTTAAATAAATATCAAAATTAATTTATGTTTATCAAACGAGTTATACACAATAACCTTTCATTTTATAGGTTGAAAAACTGAACTAACCGTCTGCAGTATGTAAACAATGTTGTTAATGAGGAACATAATTTCTAAAATGCCATATTAAATTAGAAATCTTGCTTTTACAGGGAGGAACAGTACTAGCAGCAGCAGCATTGGCAGCCACGGCAGCAGCAACAATGAAATATTACAGCTGAAACAAAACCAACAGCTGATGTGGAAGGTCATTGAAGACATTTCAAAAACCTGTGAAGAGGAATCTAGGTCCGTGAGATTGGAAAAAAAATGGATTAACCCCTGTCCATTTTGGAATCTAGAAACAAACCGAGGGAAGCGCCTGAGAGTCCACGCGCCTATGAGGACAATCTACTAGTGCAGCTACCAATCAGAGTCGACAACTTTGAGTCTTTTGAGGAAAAGTTGCAAGAACAGGCAATGAAACAGAGACTGGTAACTGTTATTTAAAATGAATAACTAGACTACAGCTTAATATTGGCCTCCTGTACAGTAGAGGGTCAATTATGTGAGTTAATTATCCGAACCTTGAACGGCTTACTAGTTTAATGTACAGTATTGGAAAAACCTATTATGAAATGTCATAAACTGTGCAAGTGCCTACAAATGTAAAGAACCATCATTCATTCTTCGTCACTCAACAACATCCTTCAAAGCCAATTAATCAATTAATTTAATGTTCAATTAATAGTTTAATTAATTTTTTTGGAAAAAATTAATTTTTTTCCTGAAAATGTACATTAGTATGATAAAGATTCATGCCAAATATGAACTGAATACAACCATACCATCCGTTACGGAAATAAAAATTATTACGTGAAAAAAAAACAAAATGCGGCTAGCGGCTAAACGATGGATTTTAGACCCCTATTTGTATGATGTTTTTTTCTTGTCTCGATGCAAGGAACAAATATACAAAAGGGTTCCAGAGAGTTCCGGGACACCCTGTATATATAGATATATACCGGGTGTCCATAAAGTCTTGCCCTGATTTGATAGCTTTGCTGTACAGAAACCAATAGAGCCACACGCAACTTGCATTGCTTCTTTTGAAGAGAATTTAATCTAGTTTTTTTTTATTATTATTAAGTTGGTAACACCTTTGTTTAGCTGTTTGACAACAGTGCAGTTTTCTTTAATTTCTGTACAAAAGCAAATCAGAAATGGTTAGCCTCCAGAAGAAGTAACAGTGTGTCCTATGGTTCTATGAAACCCAGTTCCCCATTATCGGTACTGTCCAAAGACTTTTTGTGCGAACATTTAGAACACCTGCACCTGATGTAAAAAGTATCGAGAGGTGGTATCCATATTTTTGTGACATGGGCAGTGTGTGTGACAAGAAACGAACTTGACGCCCGCGCATCACTGAAGTCACGGTGGATTGGGCGTGATCGCCCGACTAAATTGCCTCCTCGGTCACCATAGACTTTACTCCTCTGGACTTTTTTATGTGGGGGTTTGTCAAAGACGTAGTGTGTTCTACCCCAGTTCTTGATTTAGAGTCACTAAGAGAGAGAATAAGAAATGCAGTGCAGTCTCATTAAATGTTAACCAAAATATGGGAAAAAAGAAAAGTCGCCTAGAATATTTAAAGGCAACCCGCGGCGACACACAGAATTTTATTGAGTTTGAACATATCTTATACTCTAAAACAAGCTCCGTTTGTCCGGGCAAAGTTTTTTTTCGCTCCAAGGATTTTTGATTTTTTTATTGAATATGAGTGTTTTGTCCACCAGAAATCGATTGGCGGTGGTCCCATAGCTGGGAAAAATCCGGTTTTCGCGCTAGAGCCCTTCAAAGTTTCCATGTTATCTTTATGTATGGAGATTTTAAGTTGAACAAAAATCAGCTGATAACTGTAGATAAAATAAACCAATGTGTTACATCTTTAACCTGTGGTTTTAGGAAAATCATACCAATGTGCAGCAAACCAATCCGCCTGGCGAGTGAGCGGAGCGAACGAGCTTTGTGTGAGAAACGAAAGTAATAATTTTACCGAGCTTAAGCTCGGTCCCCCTGGTACTGTAAATAAAACTTAAGAAGTCACTTGTTAAAACTGTAAATAAAACATTATTCTACCATCATTTGTTTTCATGCTATTCGATTTATTTATCAGGGCAAGACTTTATGAACACCCGGTATATATATATATATATATATATATATATATATATATATATATATGAACGAATGGTGTTTTTGCCTTCTGGGGACCTCAAAATGAAAAAGTAAAGTGGTCCCGGGCTTAGGTCTTACTGGCTTAGGTCTTAGTGGCTACTACCGTAATAGGGTATTCCCTATAGGAAAATTCGCTAAAACTCTCAATGGGGAACATGACCTATTTTTTTAAGGCAATAAAAAATATAAATTCCATTATAATAAGGCGGCCAACTTAAAAATTTCTTGTGGAATGCCCTACATTTTATGGGGTTTTTTAACACTTTTTTTTTACTTTTATGCAATTTTTAAGACATTTTTATTCTATAACATTTTTCTCTAAACCTAACGGTTAAGGAGCTACAGGCAATTATAAAGTTCATTTTAGTTCCATAAGAATAACATGGGTCAAACTTTATCAGCTCATATCTCCGAGACCATAAAAAATACTCTAGAATAAAAGTCTTAAACTAATGTTTTAACGCCATTTTTTCTTATAACATCTTTTTTTTTTACTTTTTTTGACCGCCATATTGGAAATAAGTTAATTTATGCGTAAATGAAAATTTTTATGTGTGAAATGTTCTTGAAACATAATTTTAAGACATTTTTATTCTTGATTATTTTTTTATTTTACCGAATGGTTTCGCAGATATGGCCAGATAAAATTTGCCCATATTATTCTTATGGAACTAAAAATGAACTTTAATTACCTTTAGCTCCCTAACTGTTAGGTTTCGAGAAAAATGTTATAGAATAAAAATGTCTTAAAATTACATGGACATTTTTAAAACACCATAAAATGTAGGGTGGCTTCCAACCTACAAAATACCATAAAATATTGGAAAATGGCGGCCATTTAGAAGAAAATGGAATTCATATTTTTTATTGCCTTAAAAATAGGTGATGTTCCATCTTTAAAGTTTACTCCAAATCTCATAGTTTAGGATATGCCAATGGTGGCACAGTTAAGTTGTTTATCCTGTATATTAGCCCAAAAAAAAACTGTATATCGACGAAGCGATGGCGACGTGGCGGTGTAGGCTTTAATTTCGATTTGCCAATACATAAAAGGCAAACGCCATATATGGTATTAAATTGTACACACCATGTGATCCCCATGGACTTATATTGCAATTATTCATGTACTACGGTATTTTGGAGGACATGGGGCCAAAAGCCATGCGGGAAAAGTCGCAATGAAACTCATGAAAGGGAAATTGAATTGTGGCCACAGCCTTTTCATGGATAATTATTATAATAGTTTATCATGGGCTGCCCTTTTGCTACGAAAAAGGATGTATTGTACTGGTACTTTGCGGCTAGACAGGAAATATATTTCACCAGAAGTGAAACAAGGTGACCAGGTTCACAGAAGTGATGGACAAGGTGGGAAAAAGGCGAAACAATAGCCCAATATTCTGAAGGTGTGGTCGTAGGTAAGTGGAGAGACCAGAGAGTTGTTTCATACATTTCATCCGAATTCACGAATGAAATGTTTACCTCCCTGAACCGAGTAAGGCTGGAAAGAACAAAACCTCTCCCTATCGTGCAATATAATCACTTTATGAAAGTTGTTGATAGTTCAGATCAAAATGATGTCATATTATCCTTGTGAAAGAAAGACCTTGCGATGGTACCAAAACTTATTTGTACATGTTTTGCAAATGATTTTATCAAATGTACATTACCTGTTCAACAAAGTACGAGTTGGATCTGGGCAGAGTAAAACGTATTTCTATTATTTTCGCCCCGCAATCGTAGACAGTCTTCTGCCGGACATACCAACGTCATCAAGACCACTCAAACGGAGGAGTGCCTCTCACGAAACTTTAAGGATAACTGAAAAAGCTAAATGTGGCAAAAGAGTGAAGAACAATAGGTGCCGACAATGCAGTAAGAACAATATTGTCAAAAAGGTTGTTTGGCAATTACATCCGGGTTGAATCATAATTTGACTAGACTATTTGTTCAATTCCAACATTTATGGACATCCCAGTTTCTGAGCAGGATACTCATGAAGATGTTACCATAACCAGGGGATGAAGTGCCACTGGAAAACTGGATAGTGGTGGCTGGGAAAGGTTCCAATTGACAAATTTCAATTGTTGAACCTGGTCATAGAGAAATTGATCTATATTATTATTAGAAATCAGCATCTACCTTCTATGGTGGTCCAGTTTAACTACGAAATTTCGTTGCTAAACAAAAAGAGCAACAACAATTTCAGTCAAAATTTAACATATTGCTCCTTGTGTCTCTTTAACTGACCCTCAAACAAAGGTAAAACTAACGTGTTATGGATTCTCATAAAAATACTTATCCAAATCATTACTGTTTTTTTCAACTTACATTCTATTGGGAAAATGTAGCCCGAATATTCTATATAATTTCCTGTCACTGTTATAAATAATAATATTAATTTAAAACTAGATATTATTACTATGTTTTACTAATACACGTCACTATTGTAGATCAATAAATTTACTCATACTCGTAGACTCATAGTTTCGTCTTACATTCATAACTATTGTAAAAAACATGTTTACATTAACTTAACACCAGAACAACAGGCGCATTATATGTGTTATTATATATTTATCCCATGTCTTTTACAAATTTAAACTATAATAATATCTATTGAATACATAAATTTTTTAACCATTTCAGGTTATGGAGATTCTGGAAGACCAAATACCCGCAGTCCAATCTGGTGTCTGTAGTAAAATACAATTGCTTACTGTACTAGTAAAAACAGGATGTGGTAAAATTGATACGATGTATGACAGCAAAACTGACAGAGAATTTAGGAGGTGATGCTTTTTTACTATTGACACCAACAGGATCTGCTGCATTGAATATCAATGGAAACACAATCTATTCAGCTCTACATATTCCTTATCGATAAGTTATCAAACAAAGTAGACGTAAAAAACCTTTTGTAGTAGTAAGAATGAAGAGTAGTGATTTTATTGGAACAGAAATCTTGAAAAGAAAATTGTTAACAGAAATAAAACTGACTCTGAAGACCCAAAAAAAAAAAATAAATAAATAAAATAATTGGTTGAAAATAAGAGAAATTTTTTTAAAAAAAGATGAACCGATGTAAATGTACTGTAGGAGTGATTTTTCATCTGCTTATGATTGTGTTGATTTTCAAAAAAAACCAAAAAAGGTGAACAGGCTACAAAAGTCTTTTAAAAACTCTCTTGTACCAATGTGGGTTGAGGGGAAAGAAATTGCAGCTCCAAAACTAAAAGATCTAAAAAGTATCATGCATCTCATACCCGCAGATGCAAAACCGTTTTACCAAAATCTAACGGGAAGTAGGGCAGTAGAGGATGACATCGATGGTTTCTGTGGATCACTTGATTTGAAATCGAAGAGGAGGAATATTAGTCTTTTTTTATCTTAGGAGGAATGTTTTTAAATCTTAACATTTTATTATATTTTAATAAATGTGTGTGTGTTCCAGTACATTTGTTAGTTTTATTGGTTCCTTTAAAAAAAAAAATACTCATCCTAATATTTTAATTCAGAGAATGGATCCAACCAACTAGTTCTATTTCGCTTAATTGCAAAAGGTTTATTTTAATTTATGCTGAAAGGAACCAACACACATTTTTGCTTATATCTGCAAGAGGATAATACATAATTTACCCACATTTTTATGAAAAAATGTAAAAAAAATCAAGTAATCAAGGGCAAATAATTTGAAGACCCTTTATAATATAATAAAATAACAGCATCACTTAAACTTTGGTGCTAGTTTGTCAATAATTTATGTTCAGCGTGGTGGTTCCTTTCTGCTTAATGCCGTCCAATTTACTCATACTCGTAGACTCATAGTTTCGTCTTATATTCATAACTATTGTAAAAAACATGTTTACATTAACTTAACACCAGAACAACAGGTGCATTATATGTGTTATTATATATTTATCCCATGTCTTTTACAAATTTAAACTATAATAATATCTATTGAATACATAATTTTTTAACCATTTCAGGTTATGGAGATTCTGGAAGACCAAATACCCGCAGTCCAATCTGGTGTCTGTAGTAAAATACAATTGCTTACTGTACTAGTAAAAACAGGATGTGGTAAAATTGATACGATGTATGACAGCAAAACTGACAGAGAATTTAGGAGGTGATGGTTTTTTACTATTGGCACCAACAGGATCTGCTGCATTGAATATCAATGGAAATACAATCTATTCAGCTCTACATATTCCTATTAGAGCTGCTCCTTTTCAACCTTTGAAAAAAACAATCAATAGAAAATTTCTTTACGAAATGCAAAATGTAAAATTTCTTATTGTTGATGAATAATCAAAGATGATTATCCCTGCATGGAATGATGGAACAAAGATGTACTGAAACACAATCTATTCAGCTATACA
This sequence comes from Neoaliturus tenellus, assembly GCA_030545055.2. NCBI lineage: Eukaryota > Metazoa > Arthropoda > Insecta > Hemiptera > Cicadellidae > Neoaliturus > Neoaliturus tenellus. The sequence goes on along the minus strand of CM061531.1, from coordinate 178,561,097 downwards.
TATTCCTATTAGAGCTGCTCCTTTTCAACCTTTGAAAAAAAAAAAAAACAATCAATAGAAAATTTCTCTACGAAATGCAAAATGTAAAATTTCTTATTGTTGATGAATATTCAATGATAGGATTATCCCTGCATGGAATGATGGAACAAAGATGTACTGAAGCAACTCCAGATAACCAAATTGGTAATTACTGACATTGTCAACTTATTTCCTCACCATTTTTTGTTTATTTTTATATTTTTTTTTCTTCTAAGCCTATAGAAATTATTTTCATTTGCCTAATTTTGTCTTAGTATTATTTTTTTTAAAGCTGAAACAAACATTACTGTTATAAAAAAGTTAATTTCATATTAAAAATTGTAAAAAAAAAAAAATGATAAGGGTAATAACATCAGTCAGCCTTTATTACAGGCGTTTCAAGTAAAATATGGTGGGGGTTCTGCTGAACAAATCAGTACAATTAAATGCTATCTGTTTTGAAGTTTTTTAAGTTATAGTGTTATACAACTTTTCCATAAGTTGGGGCACGTGGTTGCCTCTCCTCTGTCAACCACAATTGGTTCTCCCTTAATTTAGTATCCATAATATTTTATTTTGTGTATAACACTAAATTATTTGAACCACAAAAAAAAAACTAAACAAATTCACTTTGAAAAAACTGCCTAATAACACTTTCTGTAGCTGACACTATATTTGATTTATATTTGATTGTATATTACCTTTTTATGTAGATAACAGAATCCCATTTTTATTTGGCACTTTTCTAAATTTCCCTATTCATTTCTGATCAAATAATGGTGGTTTGTTTCTAGTATTATTTTTTTTATATCTTGACATTTACTTTATACACTCATTAAATGCAAACTATAACATTCAGGTTTTTGGCGGCTTGAATGTTTACCTGATTGGAGATCTATGCCAGTTACCTTCAGTCAGGAGTAAACCAATATATTCTGATACTCCTTCAACTGACACTGAAAGAAGAGGGAAATTCGGTTTCACTCAATTCAAAAATGCAATACTATTTACTGTAGCAATGAGACAGACTGACAGTAATCTAAGATTTGTTATATTTGCATAAAGTAATGTAATTTTCTTGATTTTGTTTAACATTTATTCTCACAAATCAAGTACTTATAACAATAAATAAATGTATATAAATATTTACAACTATTAACAGTAAGTATATGCATACTTTTTTACTTTTATAATTAAAGATCTAATTAACCTTATGTTTGTTATTTTTCAATAAAACTAGAAAATAACAACCACCACAATTTATAGGAAAATCATAATGAAAAAAAAAAACAAACAAATAAAGTATTAAGTGTTATATTAAAAACAAATCATTAAATTAATCCTGCACATAAGTGACAGTTCAAATGTTATTGGGAAAACTTTAAATTATTAATCTGCCCATAAAGCAAACTTATAAGTCTTAGGCCTATATAAAATTTCATTACTTAGCAAGATTAAATTTATATTTTCTAATTTAAGTTGTGCAGAGACATAAGTTATTTACAAGTGTTATTATAAAGATTTTTTACTTATAAAGATAATGTTTTATTTACGTTAAAATCTACAACCCAAGTAACAACATTAATTTACTCATACTCATTAATTAATCCTTCATTAATTTACAGAGAAGCTCTTGATTACTTGTCAAAAGGATCGTGTTCAGCTAAACATTATCAACTTTTTTGTTCACGGTTCAAGAATCAATTTCACCATGAGGAAATAAGTGAATTCAAAGATATCACACACATTTGTGCTACTCGAGCTTGAGCAAATAATCACAAGAGGAAGAGATAATTGAATCTACATGGTCCTATGCCATTGGGGCACAACAATACCACTGCGTCGAAAAGCAATGCTGATGATGTCTTTGGGCTTGAACCTATTCTGTACCTGTCCTAGGGTGCAAAAGTAACATTGCGGTCCAATATTTGGATCAAGTCAGGCCTCGTCAATGGAGCTAGTGGAATTGTTGTTGATATAGTGTATGATGCAGTAAAGTCATCACCTAAAGATCTCTCTGCATGTGTAATCGTAAAATTTGACAATTACAGGGGTCCTTCCTTGTGTGGATGGTTGGTGCCTGTTTCACCCATTTTAAGGTGCTGGAATGCAGGGTCCATAAATTGTTCAAGAGAACAAATCCACACTCTCTTGCCTGGGAAGGGACCATCCATCAATCACAGGGACAAACTTTTGACAAAGTGAGTTTCAGAATGTATACAATAAAAAAAAAATAAAATTTTCTTATCTATCATAAATTCATGAATACAATGACTTGGAACAGGAACAGTGTAGTGAGTGTGCACTTTAAAGAACTATGATTAAATTTCAATTAGGCCTATTTACTAAAAAAAAATGGAAAACAACATTTATACATACATCATGGATACCTTTTTAACTTGTAAGTTTTTTTCCGTTTTAAGTTTCATTTATTGTAGTGGGATGCAATTGTTGAGTTCTTCCAACAAGATTATTATTGATTTATTGCTACACTATTAAATAATAAAAGCTAGAGATTGTCCACAAATGGAAATTTGTTTAAAAATTATTTAAGCAGGATCCTATTAGTTTAAAAATATTTAATAACTTAAACACTTGTTCTTCCTGTTTTTCTGGCATTTGTTTCTTCCAACAGCTGTCAACATTTAATTATTCAATCACCAAAACTATTCTAAATATCTTGTAATTCAATCAATTATCATTATTCCGTTACATCAACATTTAAACTTGTTAAGTCTGTAAATCGTGGCCCTGGGGGTCAGTGTCAATTATATAATTTATTTCCCAGGGAATATTTTAACTGTTTCAATAGTTTCAATGGCTGACAAATACTGGAGTCAGACCAGGTGTGGGGAGGGGTTGTATTTATATGGGAAACTCCCTACTTCCATACTATAGAAATCCAAATACTAGAATTACAACATGACAATGCATACTTTATTTTAAAATATATACATGAATCCTGTGTGAGTTTTATATAGCGTTCACACTGTATTTCACGATTCGTTATAGGTTATGTATGAAATTGGACGACAAGAGTTCTAATGTGGACTTCATATGTGGCTCTGTCCAAATCAAAGACCATTAAAGGAATGGTTATTGATTTAGAATTGCTTCAAGTCTTGACAGTTTGCAAACTCGAACTACTCAACAGGTTGGTTTGAACAAAATTAATCTTTGTATTATAATTTTATAAGCATCCTATCAAGCATGAATATGTTTTTTTTAATTCACTTAATATATTATTTAGTTTTATTCAAATGTTTAAAAATCAAGTATAACGTAATATTGCGTTTTACAGTGTAAAAAACATTTTTTTTTTATATTTTTAAAACGTATTTTTCACGATTTTGACATTTATTAATCAAAGAATTTCCTTTACAAACCTAATAAAACATTTAATTGTTCATTTTCAATTATTCCCTTACTACAACTACAATTTACACATGAAAGATTATCCTGTGACCATTCTAATAATTGATTACAGTTAATTACTGGTTTAAATTTCTATCTACATTGGCATATTTTTAAAGATACCATATGCTTTTGTATCCTTCATCTAGGCTTACATTAATTTTTTTTAAATATCTATCTTTAAAGCAAATGAATGTAAATTTTCATTATATTTAATGACGAGATATTAACAATAGCGGTTTGTTAAGTAAATATTTATAATTGAGTACATTCATTGAAACTTTCCTTCAGAAAAATAAGCATTTAATTAATAATGTAATACTGTAATTTGTATCATATTATTAATTTAATTTTGTATTGTAAATTAAAAAAAATTTTAATGATAAAATAAAATGTTTATTACCATTGTTTTGGTTTGTTTGTAACTAATTTTTAGAAACGAATGAAAGCTATTACAAGCATTCAAACAATGGCCATACATACATTAAGTTTAATTAATCCATTGCCACTGTCCAAGATATCCTCACCACCTCAGCTTCCACCACCACCTCCCTCTCCTAATGACCAACTACCACAGCATCTTTTGGACCATAACTACTGTCTATCTCCAATGAAACCAATACTACTTTGCTCTTCTTGTGAGTCACCACCTATTGTCTTGTAGAAGTAGTAATCATGCCAGGAGATGGACACTGCCTATTTTCTGCGCTCCTTCACCAACTTAAAGAATCAAATCCCAATTTAGATCTCTAACATTTAGATTCAGTGAAATTTCTTCGAAAGCAAGGAGTAAATTTCGTAAGGAGAAAATTCCTGCAGCCAGACAATAGTAAAGTATAGTTTATTTACTTTTTCATTTAGTAAAACATTACATTTTAACATTTCAGTTTTACATTTCTCATTGAATTGCAGAGAAGCATTTTCTCAGTGATTTAACTTTGTTTATAGTTATAACTAATTTCTTTTGATTTTAAATGGAATATAAACAAACATTTCTGTTTTGTAGGGTGAAAATAAATTCGGTTATTTTCTGTTTACCCTACAAAATAAACTTTTGTTCAGACATTTATTCATAAACAGGCAAGAGGACTAACTGATATCAACGGAAAAGTATTATTTATCAACAGCAAAATATATATTTAGAAGTTGAAACATGAAAACAAATTAAAGCAAGAATTAAAATTTAACATGTGCTTCTCCTTATAAAAATTGTTGCAAACCCCATTAAACAGTTAGTTAACTTGTAATTCTTGATTTCCTGAATTTTTTCATGATTGTAAATTTTAAGCTTTGTTAATTTTCATGATTTAATAGGAAATTATTTTTTATTGAATCCCTAGTATGGCATATTATAAAAATTCTAAACTCATGCTCCGAATTCATAAATAGATAAAAAGTTAAGTATTAAACAGGTGCACCGAAGAACTAGGCAACCAAGACAGTAATAAGACCATTACTAAACCAGTTAAGTCCCATTTTAAAAGATTAATAGTTTGGTTACCTAAGAAGAAACATGCAACTAAGAAATGTTTATGATATGCTTCAAATTAGTTCCGAGGAATTACTTAGCACATTGAAAGAAATCAATAAAAAGTGCGAAAAAACTATTAAAAGATCAAATTAATCAAGCAAAGACAATAATTAAACAAAATAAATTTAAAATACCATATAAACTAACATGAGAGTAAAATGCCACCAATAATATCAAAATAACCAATAATTAAAATAATACTGAGATAAATTTGAGGGTTTTGATAAATTCATAAAATTAAATAGTCTACCCTCTTTTAATATTTCAACTATAAATAATTAAAGAAACAGAGACATTTATAAAAGAGCACTGAACTGAGAAGAATGATTGATTAATTGACAATGGAAGCCATATTTTTGGACCTGGGCCTAAGTAAAACCCACTGTAACGAGCTTATAAGTTATCATCAGTATTGGGTGAAATGATCTCTTCATCCGGCACAGACAACCTAAATGCATAGTTTTCGCACATAAATGTGTAGCTACCTAATGGTTCAAGATGATCGTTGAGTAACAACGAAAGGTATAGTTAAGCAATGTAATATACTTAAATACGAGAACTAACATGACAGTCGGCAAGGTAGTGCCCAAAACTCAGCGCTTTAACAGTGGACAGTTCAGACACTAAATGAAACACTGCAAGCATCAGTGGACTTATTGGTACTACTTCGTTGTGACTTATTTCCAAACGAGGAACTAAGCTTTTAATTTAAGTTATGTATTATCTTTAGAAATATTGTAAAAGAAATAAAACAAAATTGTAAATTTGGATAAAATATAATAAAACTCATTAATTATAAGTCACTAACACAGACACAAGTCACACATTTCATAATAATGGGAAGCTACATAGATAAGGTTAATTGATTTTAAAACTTAATGCTTAAGTTTCAACAATGGCAAGTATGATTTTAGTTATTGGGAGGAGGTATAAATTTTTCATTTCATAACTTATAAACTTGATAAACAGGTTTAACTTGAGTCTATTGTGGTTAAGTTTTGTTAGTTAACTGTTTCTATAAAAGTTTGATAAGATTATATTTGGTTTTATTTCATAACCTTATATATTTTTATATCTAATAAAGAACACATATAATTGATTTTGTTTTGCTAAAAGCGATAAAGACATTTTTATATTCCTTATTGAAATATTTAACTTAGTACCGAGCATGTGCTCGGTAAACTTATATAATATTTATAGTAATATCAAATACTAAAATGACACTAAAATGCCGAGCGAAAAAAGGCTTTTTACTTGTTCTAGACGAGCTCGTTCGCTCCGCTCACTCGCCTTCCTGAGTGTTTTAATGGAGGCCCATGGGTTCAACACTCTGGTGTATTTGTTGAACCACATGCTGTATCTGTTATACTTGGATTCTAATTATTTGTCTAACAGCTGATTTCGTAATTGTTAATTCTTTTTTTTTTAATTCAATTGCAATTCTGCATACATAAATTTTATGGAGAGCACTTTTCCACCCGCCACAGTGCAGAATAATGACGTCACTGTCAAGCCGATTACTATATCGAATCGAACCACTTCTAAATCGATAATTTACCACGTTGTCACTGTAATCGGTGTTAGCCGAAAGCCAGTTGTATACCGACGTGTTGTTTTGGTTTTGGACGCCAAAACAAACTTAAAACTTGCCAACAAAACTTATTAATCTTGAGTTAATTTTCGACCGAATTGTATTCATTCCCGTGGTAAAATTAACTCTTTAAACTCCTAAATTTCTCCCATCAATCAATAATTCTAAGTCTACGAAATGCTCCTTTATAAATTGTTTGAGTTATATTTTTATATAAGTTATTTCACATTTAGAAATGATGTTCCAATACTTGATTGACGTTACAACGGCTTCACATTCTACCCTTCACATCTTCGATCCAAAATAAAATTGTGAAATGGATCAATTATTTTAGGCCTTACCACTTTGGCTGGACTTAGGCCTAGTCCTACGGTGATTCTAAATTAACTTAAGTCTTTAATTGTTGTAACATTAGGCTAAGTTATCTTCATGTGGTTATTTTTAATCTTCTTTTCGATTTCCCTACAATACAGTTTGTAAACCCTTTGTTAAGTAATAAGTTATAAATATAAAAATAAAGTTATGTTGTAGATTGTTTATTCCGTTTCAAGAACTTTTATTCAAGACTGTTATCTGTAATGGCTCCCCAACAGACCAGTGTTTATGATACATCTTTTTTAAAAGTTGGTCGACGTCATCCTTTTTGACTTTCGTAGTCGCATGATCAGTAGGTGCCCCCTTCAAACCAACTTGGCTTTAGTTGAAATTCTTCTTTTTCCGCAGAGATACAAAATTCTCATCCTCATGTTTAAACCTACATTTTTATTACATTTTAAATTTCCAGTAAATAAAATGTTATTGACATAATTATTTTATTAATTGGACTTTCCAATTTAAGATTGTAATATCCAAAGCACGGTTTGCATTACAGCCAACCGAGAACAATACACGTTCTGCATAGACACCCAGTTTTCAGTATAAAATTTAAATAGGAAAAGGCTTCTTTTGACTGAAAAGCAATATTTTAAATGAGTGGAAAGAAGACGAATTAAAATACATTATCATTTTATGATATCATATCATTTTATGTTGTGAAACTTTTCTGTTTTGCGTGTGTTTAGTATTCTTACAAAAAAATGAATAGGCTATTAATTAAATGACTTTAAAAACCTAATTCAGAAGAAGAAGTAAACTTGGTTATTTTGTAGAAGGAAAAGGAGTTAGATGGTAAAGTTAAAGTATGAAATATAATGTTTCTTTGCTGTGTTCGATATATTCTGTAAAAAGTATTAGTTAATAAAGTTGAAGTGTAAAACTCATTCGTTGTTTTACAAAAGTAAAATGCCCACCACGGCCTTAAAAATTAACACGAAACTAGTCATCGCTAAACTAGTTGGATTGACGACGGTTGAGGTATTGTAACCTTTATTATTACAGTTTGTAAACTACCTTACAAAGCTCTTAAATTGAGGTTCGCAGTATTCACTTAGGTATGTCAGGGTAGCATAACAGTATAGGGACCTAGCATACCTATTTCAAGTCCAAAGGTAGCTGCAAGGTATGTATATAGCTGTACATAAAGTACGGATTTTCGTTCGAGAAAAAACATGGGTTGATAAATAAAAACTCTTAAAATGTGAATCCCAGTATTCAGATAGGTATGTATGTTTAGAATACGAGTGTAGGGACTTAGCATACCCATTTCAAGTCTAAAGGTAGCTGCAAGGTATGTATTTGGCCATGAATAAAGTACGAATATTCGTTCGAGACCAAACATGGGTTGCTCAACCACATTGTAAAACCCTTAAAATGAGAATGAAAGTCGCAGTATTCACATAGGTATATATGGGTAGAATAAGAGTATAGGGAGCTAGCATACCCATTTCGTCCAAAGCCAGCTGCAAAGTATATATAGGGTCATACATAAAGAACTCATTTGAGACAAAACATGGGTTTGTACACTATCTTTTAAAGCCCTAATAAGAGTCGCAGTATTCACATAGGTATGTATGGGTATAATAAGAGTACAGGGAGATAGCATACCGATTTCAAGTCCATAGCTAGCCCCAAGTTACGAATATGGCCATTTCATAATAGTTCGATGAGTTGTGTTTGTTACTCTTTTCCTTCATGTTTAGTGCCAATGCCTGTTTACATCGTCGACGTAAAAATCCTTGCGCCCTCTACAACATTTGCAACTATTGGATAAGGATGTCTAGTCGTCATTCAGTTGAGTTAGTGTTCAGGTTGCAAGATAGGGTGCTGATGCTGTGCCATACGTCACTGTGTTAAGTCTGTATGTTTTTAGTAACTCATCTTAGTTGTTTCTACAGAAAATTTATAATTAATTTCCTTGTGGTTAATTAATCAAAACTTGTCTGTACATCTTTTCTAGGTCCGCTGTCTTTACGTACTTGTGCACGAGGAATCTCATGACTATGGGAATAATGTCAGATTGTCCTGTGGGGCCAACTAATTGTGAGTTGTTGTACTGGATTTCTTCAGGCTGGGATGATGTGGAAGATAGTAGTCAGGAGTACTTTGTGAGTTTGAAGGTTCTCTCAAGTTCGGGTCACGACGAAGTCTTCTTTCTATCTGCATAAATCTCTGTTCAGCCATTTCCCTTGATTCACCAAGCTCATTAGCTTCATGTTTCAGTGGCATTGTAACTGTATATCTACCATCTTGCTCTCTTCTGGTGTTTGCAGTGTAGTATCCACAGCTGGCTTCCTCAGTAGTAAAATTATGTTTCTGCACTGGTTCCTCTAGTGTCCAGAACCTCGGTAGCTGTTTTTCAAGAGTTGTTAGATTGCAAACTGTGTTATTAGTGAAACTACCTTCCTGATATTGTATTGTTCCTCCTACAAGCCAGTCCAACTTAGTTTTCTTTAATTTTTGTTGGCCCGGTGTTTTAGTTTGAACTATTCAAATCAAATTCCAGAAAGATTCTTGGCTAATAAGTAGGTCAATTTTCCCAGGTGTTCCAAATGACCGGTCTGCTAATATGATGTGCTTGGGTATCTTAAAATCATTTAGGTTGATATTTTCAGATGAGATGTTTCCTGTAATTTTAGGTACCATGAGCAGTTGTAGGTTAGTCTTGTAGTTTGTAATGCAGGAACGAACGGTGGCTTCTGAGATGGCCTTTACGTGCTGGACAGTTTGACTTACTCCAGACACTTGAATATTTTGCTTCACCTTCTTTAGCCCTAACTGTTGCGCTAACGTAACAACACCTGAAGGTGGGTAGTGCCCAATAATAACATTTTGAAAGTTAACAACACTCTGATCCGTTGTCAATGAGGGCTCTACACTTCAAAGTTAGACCAGTTGGCCTAGTGACTTGCACAATGGCTGTATTTAAGAGTCCCCGAGAAATGCCTTTGGGGTAGAGGACAAAAAAATCTTAGTAGTGGATGGTGTCCCAGCTGATTGATAGCCTTGGTGGCATCCTAGTGAAAGTGGTGTTCTTATTCTCGTATGGGTGAATAAGTGTGTTGTGTTTTTCATTGCATTTTCTACATCCGCCTGATTGACATTGGTCTGGATTGTGACCTCGTTGAAGATAATTTACACATAAGTTTGCATTAGTCAATTTCGTTAGCACTTCATCATGAGTCCCTGATAGTATTTCTTTGCACCGAAAGTTTTGTGTTTTCCCGTACATAAATCGTAATTATTGTAACTTAGTGCTTAGTGAGTCTTTGTGTTAACAGGTTTTTGTCTGAAAACGCTGTTTCGAGATGGATTGTGTGAAAAACTCTGAGAGTCATAAGGCAATCGTCTATGTTTGTTTTTTGCTGACTCTAGAGTCTAACTCCTTTGTAATAAGTAGTCAGTCAGAGCTTCGAAACTGGGTATCTCATCTGGCTTGGTATTGAGTTCCCACTCCTTGTGAGTTGTGTGATCTAGCCTAGATGTAATCAGGTGATTAATAATTGGGTCCCAATTTTCTGTTTTTACCTTTAAGGCCTGTAAAGCTTTCATTTGTGTAAGCGCACTGGTTACTTACTGACAAAGACCTTCATTCTGGCATGTGGAAACTCAAAAAACTCCTTAATATGATGTTGGACTATAAAAGGTTAATTTGATACTGTATTTTTTTTTTAATAGCTCAAGACCTTTCTCATAATTTGTGGACGTTATTTATAAATTCTCAAGAACTTCAGCAGCCTGCCAATTCATTGCCCCCTTTAGGTATTGTAAAGCATTGTAAATGATAAAAACACTGTCTCGCAACCTCGCCCTTGTGAAATTGCAAAACGCCTCTCCTGTTTGTCTAAACCCGTGCGTACGTCTGCGGACAGGAAGGTGAACTTTAAGCTAAATGAAATAAAGCAAAGTTGGCAAGCACCATAGGAAGTCTCTAGACCTTTCACTATGGATGAGCTGGATGCGGCGATTGATGCGATGCCAATTGGCAAAGCAGCAGGCTTGGATGAAATCTTCCCGGAGTTTATAAAACACTCGGGTAAAAAGGCTAGACAGTAGCTTCTTGAAGTTTTAGACACCATAATGGAAACCGGCGACTTGCCTGGTATATTTAGAAAATCCAAAATAATAGCTGTCTTGAAGCCCGGTAAAGATCCAAAACTGCACGAAAGTTACCGGCCCATAGCCCTTCTTAGTGTCTGTTATAAGCTGCTCGAGAGGTTGATACAACAGAATCCTCCCTGTTCTCGATTCCAGCATCCCCGTCGAACAAGCTGGGTTTAGACCTGGGCGCAACTGTTGTGGGCAGGTTCTAGCTCTTACTTCTTTCATCGAGAATGGGTTTGAGCGCAGACTGAAAACCTCCGTTGCTTTCTTAGATCTTACTGCAGATTATGACACTGTTTGGAGAAAAGGCCTCCTTATTAAATTTTACAGCCTGATTTCCTTTCCCTTTCCTGTTGCGTCTCCTCAACTCAATGCTCTCCAACAGGATGATTAAAGTATATTTGGGACGCAAGGAAAGTACTTTTAGGCAGCTATACTAACCACAGGGGTCAGCCACTGGGGTCAGTGCTCACCCCACTGCTGTTTAATGTGTATACAGCCGACATTCCTGACACTCGCTCCTCAAAGTTCGTTTACGCAGACGATAGCTCTGGCTTATCAGCACCAGGAATTCCAAGAAGCTGAGGAAACACTAACAAATGACCTCACGACCCTCGGTGAATACTTTAAAGCCTGGAAGCTAAATCCAAACCCAACAAAAACTGAGGTTTCTTGCTTCCACTTGAACAATAGTATGGCCCACCAAAAGCTTAAAATTGTATTTGACGGTGTTGAGCTAAAGCACAATGAAAACCCACAGTACCTGGGGGTCACTTTAGATCGGTCCCTAAAATTCAAAAGCCACATACAAAAGAGAGCAGCCAAGGTGAGAACCAGGACTAACATTGTCCATCACCTTGCTGGCTCCACATGGGGAGCTAACGCACAAGTTCTGCGAACCACTGCTGTGTCCCTAGTTTGCTCAATTGCTGAGTACTGTGCTCCCGTATGGTTGAACAGTGTGCATGTCAGAGATATCGACGTCCAGCTAAACAGGGCTATAAGAGCCATTAGTATTATACTCATGGCAACCCCCGTCCCCTGGCTCCCGGTCCTGTGTAATATCGCTCCACCTGAAACCAGACGAAGGGATTATTAGGGAATATTCGGGGGATTATTAGGGATTATTAGGATATTCCATTAGGGAATATCCTAAGATCTTATCTGCTCGACACCTACCCATCCATGATTACCTACCCCAGATGACGGGCCGATTGAGGTCCCGAAGACCACCACTGCGGACAGCATCCCAGTTGACGGACACAAACTTTTCCATCCATACCGACTGGACTTCCTCCTGGGACTCTTCTCAAGGTCGGAATCACCTTTTAATTGCTGACCCAACCTTAGCAGTAAGTTGTATGGATCTTCCTCGGAAGCAGTTTACTGTTCTCAATCGTTTCCGCACTGGAGTGGGAAGATGTAATTATTGGAAATACAAATGGATAATGACAGAAGACCAGTCATGCGGCTGTGGAGCGGAGTTCCAGACTATGACTCACATAGTCAGTGAGTGCCCTTTGGGTGCTTTCCCGGAAGGGCTGATGGACCTGCATTGTGCAAGTGAAGCTGGGCTGCAATGGCCATGGATTTAGCTTTATAGAGGGATCATAATGTTTGTTTTGGTTTAATTTTAAATGTACTGACGCAGGTGCTTTGCACTGAAGAACATCTTTTATTTATTTTATTATTATTAGTATTTTAAGTTGGTAGCAGGCTATGATAGCCATACGATATATACAGAGTGTCCAGCTTCAACCTTTACAAACTTTTCCAGGTTATTGCCCACGTCAAAATAAGCAAAAAAGTTCCTATAAACATATGTCCTAAAATGCTCCGTTAACCCTCTAGCCGCCATTTTGTTTTTTACACTAAATAATTATTATTTCCGTAACGGATCATTGTATTAAGTTAATATTTGGCATGAACCTATACTATAACAATACCCAATTTCAGTAAAAAAATTATTTTTTTCCAATGTGTATTTTCAAAATGGCGGCCATTTTAAAGTTTTAAACTCAAATATCTCAAACACGGTAAATTTTATAAAAATGTTACAAGAGACAAAAAAGTTGACAAATTAATTTATCTAAACATTGACACCAAGTTTGTAAGGATCCGACAACAAATCACAGAGTTATTGAGATTTTTCTCTTGAAACAGCCTAAATTGGCATTAATCATATTGCAAAATCAGTGTTTTCCTGCATGAAGAAAGACCGGAGCCCGGGACCACCCCGGTCTACCCCTGGCGCGCACCCAAATGCAAGGGTTTTTTAGAATCGTGTTATCTTCGGTTAAATGAAGCCTAGAGCTATAAATAAGGTGTCATATTAAAGAAGAATAACGGTACTAATTTCCCTATGTTACACTTTTGTAATTTAGTTCATTAAAACCAATAGAAAACTTCAGTTAAAAATCGATAAAAAACCGATGATTTAAGACAGTTATTACTGAAGTTAGAAATTTTATTTTAAAATTCTAAAAAGCTAGCCGACTAGATCCTTTTTTCTACTTTTAGAAAAAGTTAACAGCTAATCTCTATCTTAATCGGTTAATTCTGAAACACGATCCCCGTAAACCTCTGCAGCGCCTAGCGCTACGGCCGCGAGGCGGCATTCGGCATTGTTGTTGTTTTGGTTGGGGTAGACCGCAGCCTTAACCAAACATAAGCTCACCCAATCGAACTTGACACACGGTAAAACGGTAACTACGTTTCGTTACACCTTTTATGTTAAATAATATGTGTTATGAATGTTAAGTATTAATTAGTTACATGACTTGGTGAAAACGGTACACGTAGGTTGGTTGCGGCCCGCATTCCTGCTTCAATTGGTATTCCTGAGAAAGATATGATAGCAGTGACCCACAATGTAGACCGGCATTCCCTTAAATAGTTTTTTTAATGGAATATTAGTTCTGTCATTCTACTAAATGGCGTTAAGGTTTTGAGATCGTTGAATTAAGATTAAGCTTTGTGGGCATTATGGAAATTAATTATTTTTGAAATTCTGCTTAGGTCTAGTATTTGTTACAATATGAGTTATTTAGTGTTTTTATTGATTTTTTTTATATGGTCTGTGTTTTTCAGCACAAACATGTCAAAAGAACATGGAAAAAGAAATAGTACCATGTCCAGGGGTAAAAAACTCCTTAATTTAGTGCTAAAAAGGAAAAATGAAGGTTAGTGAAATGTTAACAATATGGTGAAAAACAAATGTTATCCACATTTGAAATAGATTTTATTCTATTGTTTAAGAGTCCTGTTAAACCATTACCTACTTCGATAGCTCAGAATTCTGCTTAACTTGGAAAGCCTAGCAGAATACAGTAGTAAAATGCACTGGGATTCAAAGCGCTAAGCGCCATGGCATTGGTCAGACTTCAATGTGACAATGTTTGTGTAACAGTTTTGGTTTTTCTTTTTAAGCTTCTTTAATCAGATGGGTAATTTTCGTGAAAAGGGGGTTTTTACCGTCCCAGCATGATAAATATACTAAATATTTAAAAATGTAAAAAAATTTAAGGTAGTATATTGTATAAGACATAAGTAAACACTACACGTAGGCATAACTAAAATGAAAAATAATTATAAATAACTCAATAATGCACCTAAGAAAAGCCGATTTGTCCCCAAGCCTGAGGTAGGGGTGAACATGGTACTTAATTTCCATAAAAAATTAGTTTTATGAAAATGAACTTATGTTTAGTTACGGTACTGTCTAAATGTTTTTCCTAACTAAAACTCAACTTCAGTAAATTTTAATTTTTTTTTATTTTGTTTACATCTAATTTTAAAACTATTGGCTGTCCTCAAGTTTGCAGTCCACTCAGTGGACAAGCCTAATTTTCATAATCTAGCCTCTAAAGTGCAGCGCTAGCCAGTTCAGCTATGTGGAAGAAGCTAAGGAGAAGGGTGCCATGTTGGTTCTTACAGATTCAAATCTGTGTTGTGTGTTGTTGTGAGATTAAAGTTTCAATTTTCATTTGGCAAAGTTATCTTTGTCCACTCCGTGGTCTTAAAAAGAATTTAAGTTTGATGTTCATTTTGTTGAAGAACAATCAAATTTAAAAGTTATTGAGGTACATGAAGAATATATGCAAAATAATATTTGTTGTTGGATCTTTACAAACTTAGTATGACTCGTTAGATAATTTTTTTGTCAACTATTTTGTCTCTTTTAACATTTTTAAAAAATTACCGTTTTTGAGATATTTGAGTTTAAAAATTTATAATGGCCGCCATTTTCAAATTACACATTGGACAAAAATAATTTTTTTCCTGAAAGTGGACATTGGTGTCATAAAGGTCCATGCCAAATAATATGAACTTAATACAACAAACCGTCACAGAAATAAAAATTATGTGTAAAAAACAATGTGGTGGCTTTACAAAGCATTTTAAGACCTAAGTTTATATGATTTTTCTGTTTTTTTGGGCATGCTTAATAACCTGGAAAAGTTTGTAAAGGAGGAAGCTGGACAACATGTTTAAGTTAATTTACCCACCTGTATTAAAAAAAATAATGAAATCTAATGAAAAACTGAAATAAAAATAGCATATGCTCCCTTTTTACGAGAATGACCCAGATAAGGCTGAAGTTTTTACTTTTTGTATTATGTTTTATATTATGCAATAAATAATATGTTATAAGTTAGGTATAATATAAATTATTAGTATTTTTTCTTAATTTTACTCCTTTCCTGATGACCCAGGATTTACACAAAACTGGACTTTGTAAGTCCCTATTAGTTCATGTTTTGCAGGACTTAACTGTATAAATGAATTATGTTATGTAAAAATTGCATTCAAACTAGGATGGTATACAGTGATTGCAGTGCCTTTTCTGCAGCACGGACACCTGAGATTGTTTATAGTTTAATAATGTGTCAAATTATTTTAGGCCTCAGCCTATTCAAAAGGGAAATTTGCAACTTTTGTTTAAAAACGATTTTCTAGTAAATAAAGCCACACCGGGTATACCCTTTTTAAATTTTACAAGATTAATTTTTCACCAAAACAAACTGTGCCGTGGTAGGTGAACCAGTTAAACTCTATCGATTGACACTAAATTCAATGCATAAGGTGTACCAGAAGTAACCATCCAGACTGGAAGTCACTCATTTTTTCCCATAAGAGTAACCTAGGAAAAATTTTGCATCCGTATTCCTTTGAAAATTTATGTTAAACAGAACTGTCCAAGCATGAAAATGTTTTATTTTTTAACCTTATTTTAAATAATATTCCATCATAAAATATCAATTATTAGATAATTAGTTTTACTTAGCCAAATTTTCCAGTAATCTCCGCCATTGACTATGTACACTAACGTGAGTAGACTTCTCAAAGCATAGGCGTGTGTGTAACCTATTGACGGTGGTGCGATGTCGTGCAGCGTACATGGAAGTACACGTAACATATGATAGATAAATAAGGATTACCACTTTATAAAAAAAATAAAATAATTTAGGACAAAACAAAAAAATTTACTATAGAAAAATATTTATAAGTTTTGTGTTGGAACATATTTGTTAAACAAAAAAATGCTCAGAGATAACTAAAGCCGCGTCCGCACTGGCCGAACATTCGTGGCCCACTTGTCCGGCGAACACAAAAAATCAACAAACATTCCTAACGAACAATTACAGGCCATATGATTTACATTCTAAATGGTTAGCAACGAACAAACATAAGTTCGGAAAAACTTTGTTCTGCGAACATGTTCGGCCAGTGCGGACGCGGCTTTATTGGATTAAAAAATTTTAGATGTTATTCTTATGGTAAAAATTTAAGTTTCAACAGTCATTATCTCCTACACCATTAGGATTAAGAATAGACATTAAAATGTAAAGTTGTCTTGAAATTTTGTGTGGAATCCAAAAATTAGTGATTTCCGGTCTGAAAGATGACGTCTGGTACACCCTGAACATTGAAATTACGCTCTATGTTTCAATCGATAGAGCGTATCCAGTTTACATATAATGGTACAATTGGTTTTTGTTAAAAATTATTTCTGTAAATTTTAAAAAGTATACAGTGTGTAAATTAAAAATAAATAACAATATTTGGTTTTGTGACATTAATCTTTAACAAAGATTGTGAACTTTTTGTCATAAAAAAAATTTTTCAACTCCTACCAGGCTGGGGTTTAGGGGTAACTTATTTTTTTCAAACAGCAACCCCAATCAAGTGACTCCTGATTTTGAAAATTTAGTCAAAAGAATTACAATGCAGCAAATCCGACCTCAAAAGGATGACCGAGTCAAAAATTGCAGGTGATCAAACTTAGCATTAAAATCTTACTGCCGAAAATAAAAACTGCAATAACTCTCGATGCACTCAACCTTTTGAGTTTGAGTTTGTGGCAAATTGCTCAGAGTTCAAAGCCCTTTAAAATGATGTATCATATGACACATGGGCGGAGTTAGGGGGGGGGGGGCTGGGAGGCCGGACGCCCCAAAAATTTTATGTAAAAACACAAAGTTTAGGAGCTAAATAATTATCCATTCAGTTAACGCTCAAACTTTTATCTCACTTTAACTTACTCTAAAAAATAACACTATTCTTCATTTACATTTCCTACCTATGTTCATGTATGATACTGAAAAGTAAATTCAAATATAGTAGATTATCGTAAATTAAACACTGTTTGCGCAAACTATTACGTAGGGATATTTCGTGGATTGCTAAGGGAAAATATA
Organism: Neoaliturus tenellus; assembly: GCA_030545055.2. NCBI lineage: Eukaryota > Metazoa > Arthropoda > Insecta > Hemiptera > Cicadellidae > Neoaliturus > Neoaliturus tenellus. The sequence goes on along the minus strand of CM061531.1, from coordinate 178,543,363 downwards.
ACCTAAGGCCCTACAACAGTTGGCAAAACTGTCAAACTCAGGTGGGTAAGCGCCGCCCCGCAACGACGGTTAAATGTATCTTATAAATACATTTATGTGTTTCTTTTACACTTTGAATTGGTAAAGATGTGAAATTAACATGATAGCAATTACAGTATTGAAGTTTTAGTTGAACACTTCAGATTTAATTTGCTGGGTTCAAAACATGTAGAAAAAATTCATGTCATGGAAGCAAAATAATGGGGACTCGGGCTCTACCTAGCATCCCATTATCAACTGCTATTTTTTAAAAATCAATTAGGCCTAAGTTATTCTTTTACTTATCATTTTTCAGATGTTCATCATCCTATCTAAAAATAAGACAGGCCTACCGCAACGACGGACCAAAAAAAGTAGTGGTGTAAATTATTTACATCTCTACGACAGTGGGGATTGGGACTCACTGTGCACAATTTTAAACAATAAAAAATGGCAGAATCATAAATCGGTAAGCTTACATAGGCTACATATTCAATAGTATGGTTTTAGCTCATTACTTATATCTTTTTTAACTCATTTACTCCAAGGGACAATCATACTCACACACATTCTAAAATCGCTATTGTTACAACTGGTACTGTTGTACTATTGTAACTGTTACTACTTTTACTATTGTTGTTCTGGAGGTACATGATACTTCTTGCGTTTAACACTCATTAAGAAAAAAAATTCAAAATAGGATTAAAAACATATAAATTATAATTTAGCTAATATCATGGATGAAAGTAAGAACCCAGTAATAATGCTTAATGCACGTATTTTTCAACAAGCTAATTCTGTAAATTTCCTGTGATTAAACCGGGAACAAAACTTAATGTGGGAACACCACATTCACTATGAATTTTGAAACATTATTTGGACCATTTCCTCAGGAGTATTTCTTCTCCGCAGACCAACCATATTTTGCAAACAAAAAATTTTAAAAGATGCTTATAGGTTCAAATTCAGTCACAGGTATCTTATGGGTTACCTCTAAGAGATGGCAAATTAAATTATTTTTTATGGTAGGTGTATTTAAGATTTAAATTTTCTTATCTTAAAAATATAATTTTATTTATTTATTTTTAAGATAAATGAATAGAAATGTTTGTTAAAATTGTAAAGAAGCACCATGAGCACCCTTTTAGAAAAAATATTTTTATTGCTTTTTTGGGCAATAAAAAATTTATTGCACTAAAAGTTTTTAGGGCAATTTTTTATTGCACTAAAAAGTGCAAGACAAATGTATGTTTACAAAAGGTTACTCATGGTTATTCTTTACAATTTTAACAATAGCTTAAATAGCCCCTATCAACGAATTCTGTGTAGTAAAAATTAATAAATAAATATGATAACAAAAAAGGCAGATAGAGGCTTAGCAAAGCATTTTAGGACATTTGTATGTTTACCGAAACTTTTTTTCTTTGTTTTTGTACAAGTAATTATCTCCCACAATTCTGAAACATTTTTTCAGACTCCCTGTATACTATAATTTATAACTTAATTCAGCATCAATTGCCATCAAAGAAATTTTGCTTGTTTTAGAGAAAAATGTTATAAGGACCTTATTTATAGAGGGGATTTCATAAAAGAATACTGGAGTAAGTTGTATTTTCTACCTCTACTGTGTACAAAGATATACGATTTACCGCTTATACCAACAAAGCCCAAAAATGCTCACCTGAGTAGCTAGATAAAGATATTCAATAAAATTTTTTTGAATACCAAACTATAAAGGTATTAAAATATTTAAAAAAATTTCACAGTAAAAACTATGAAGCAACCCTCATTAGATTACTTTGGATAGAATGACCCTACTGCACTTATTACCGTGTCCTGTACATTCTCTATAATTTTCTTCTCAGTATTATTGCCTGGTTATTATTTTTAGGTCCTCTTTATTATAAATTAATGTATGAAAAATAATAGTCCTTAAAAATTCTTTTATGTTTCAGGTTGATTCCAAGAACCAGCAAGCAAAGGTAAAGAAATCTGCTGTAAGGCCTACAGGTAGTGTTTTCAAAAAATATTTAACCAACACTCCACCTGAACTAAAAGAGGATACTCCTTCACTCTGTGCCGAGGACTCCGATAAGGAAAAAATTCTCATAGATGACCACTCACCGGATCTTGTAGTTGATAAATCATTAGCAAAACACTATGTTACCCAGGTACTCTGTACTAAAGAGTCTCCTTCAGACAACTTTCAGGATTCACATTCAAGCCCAAAGATGTTTGATGTATTATATGACCATCCAATGCCCAATCAACAATCTTTGCAACCCAATATTTACTTACCTCCAGTGCATGGTTCATCATTGGACCTTCAGTCAATTGATCTCAATGATAATCAACCATTATTACACAAGGGACAAGTCATGCTGTCACTTGAAGACTTTTGAGTCCCATTAACGACTCTTGTATGGACTCTCCCTCAAGCATTCAAATATTTGATTTAACAAACCAAAAGTCACAATTAACTAATGATAAATCTTTTACTGATCAAGTAAAAAGTACTTCCAATGTAGTGAATGATCCATTTTTGAGCGTAAGCAAAGCCCTACCTTCTAATACTATATTTTTAATAGTCCCTCCTGACAGCAACAGTCAATATGATAATGCTCATACAACAACTTCACCTGAAAACATTTATTGTAATCCAGATATTGTACTCTCAACACCAGCAAGTACCTCTGATGAAGGTGAAATTTCAGTAACTGTAATCATCAAATCAATAATCAAATCTGTAATCATGTAATCAGTAATCATCAAATACTAAAACAAAGAATCATTCAACATTTTCTCGTAAATCTCTTTTTGGTTCAGTTGATAGTATTTGTGATAAATCAACAAATAAAAGAAAAAGACGAGATGACCGACAGCATTATTGTTTATTTTGTGAGAAGCTTGTTTTGAATTTCCGTAGACATGTAATTAATAATCATAAAAGTGAACCAGTGATTGCACATTACATAGCATTACTTGAATCTTGCCCTAATGAGTCCAAAGTTCAAAGGAAAAATATTTTGGACTCTTTAAGATTTAAAGGTGATCATACTTACAACCAGCCTTTACTAAAACAGTCTTCTAACGTAGATATTAAGGAAATATTACCAGTAAAGAGACCAACAATAAACAAGTCAGCCTGTGTTTCAAATTTCGTTACATGCACTTTGTGCCAAGGCCTATTTTTCCGTAACTATGTCTTCCAACACGCAAGTACATGTAAACGAATATCGGAGGAAAATAAACATTCAGAAATATCGGAACATTCAACAGATGAAAACCTTGAAACTGATGACATCTTATCACCACAAGATCAACTCACAATTGACAGAACAAAATCTAATTATTTAAAGGAGTATGCGTTACCTTACTGTCCTAAATCAAAAGAAATAACTCAACTATTGCAGGGAAACATTTTAAACAATTTAAATAAAGATGAGATAGGTATGAAAAAAATGAATGATTCATTACTGATTGAAATTGTAAGTGACTACTATTCGAGTCAGTAACAAGACTACAAGATCGCGCCACAATCATCCTACACTCATCCCTCATTCATACTTGGCTTTAAACTACCTATTGAGTTAGGTCGCCATTTCAATAAAGGTATTAAAGGTATTAAAGATATTAAAAGTAAGATAAAGAAAAAAGAAACGAACCGTGATGAATTTCCAAGAATGTTTACGAAGGAGATGGAAGTACTGTATTTCTACTAATATCGAACTGGCTCGAAGAAGATTGAAAATCTTTAAAAATACTGTTATGCCTTTGGATGAAGTCATTGTACAATTTGCAAGTATGTTGAGACAAATGAAAGTGGAATACCAATCAAAATTACAGAAGAAAGTTACGACCGAAAGTTATGAAATGCTTTGTAAGATAACAATATGCCACATTTTAACATTAAACAGAAGACGCCCTTTTGAAGCTACTCACTCTGATATTGACTTTTATTTAAAAAAGAAAGATGACCAGGATTACTACTCACTAGATATTTTAAAATTATTTGCTGATGAAGAAAAAGTATCAATGAACGAACTGAAGTCATATGTCGTACCAGCTAAAGGAAATGAAGAGATTGCTACCATCCTCTTGACAAAGTCCATGGAGAAAAGCATTATTATTATATCATATCCTGTCAAAAGCTCCTCCAAACAGCAAATATCTTTTTGCTAGACCTGGTTTGAAAACCCCGTTTGACGGGTCAGCTGTGATGAGAGAAATGAAGGTTCTATGCCCTAACCTAAAAAAACCTGAGCACCTAACTGCAACTGGGTTAAGACACCATGTTGCACGTTAAAGGACTGTTAAAGGTACTTAATTTTTCAAGTAAATTAAGTAAATTTATGTGTCATACACAGTCTGTTCACGACAAGACCTATGTTGCACCATTGTCCATTGTACATCGAGGAGTAATAGGAAACTATTTAGCGAACCTTGAAGGTACATCATTAACAACACAACCATCAGTTATGAAAGACATCACTAATACTCAGTCAACGCCTCAAAACCCAGCTTTAGATCAGTTGAGTCAGCTGATTTCCTTATTTCTTTATTTTAGTTTTGTACTCCATAAGACCAATGAATGTTAAAAATTTTAGGACTTAACATTATAACGAAAGGACGTACTTGCCTGTTACACATACTAAGCCAACTACTTTTTTATTTTTTTGGACTGCGATCTTAAAAAACACATCCATTGAAAGAAGACTATTTACTGGACATCGTGTGAAAATAACATGTTTCTAAGTTTTGCGGTTTTTGAGTCGGGCTTGCTTAAAGTCAGCCATATGCTACCGATGTTCGCGGCGAACTCGTCTCCGCCCGAGGCCGCAACGGTGGGTTGGTTATACCTGTCTAGACGGTGTTACGTATCGCGACCGTATGACTTGTTTTGAGTTATTGAAAGTATTTCTGACCTATATATCAATAACAAACATGACCTAATCGCCGCAGCGCGTTGTTGTAAACTTTGCTGAGTACTTGTAGCAGGTCCCGTTTCAGTCCGCGGTCAGAGATGCGTTCACCACGATCATCGGTGACATGGTTAAATTTAATGAAGTAGAACAAAAAAAACCATAAGATTTAGAATCGTGAAATTTTACTCAATGCTCAGTAATATTCTTCTTTCAATTTAACTAGTCTTTAATACTGAAGTTCAAAATAACATAAAAATGTAGCTGGATTATGTATAACAACAGACAAGTAGGCCTACCCGAAAGAAGATTTGTCCTGGCATATAGATACCTGTACATATAGGCCCTATCATTTTTATCTCAGAACTGATTTATTTGAAAATTTTGACGAAACCGTTGTTGGGCCTTTTTTGATATCCGCATGTACATCAGAAGGACATAGGCCTATAACAAAGAAATAGGCCTACTATCATGCGAATATACCTTCCTCGTATTAGAGTATAATAATATAATATTTTTGTCAGTAGGGATCGAGTGCCGATATATATTATAATTATTTTATAAAGTAGCCTATTGCAAAATTTATTATTGCTATTTGAGTTAGTAATCCTATAAACCTTTATTATGTTAATGGATTTCACCTCCTATTGATTTTCTCCAAGTTGAAATCTACACAGTTCTGGCTTTTATAAAAAATATAGAACGTCAATTTAGACTGCTTTTCGTCGTCTTTTTTCAAATCAGATTTCGTTTATAACAAAACGAACCAGGCTTCTTTTTCAGACATGACCTTCTTTAGAACTACTTTATTTACTGTATGAATCTTAATAATTAAGTGGTCTCGTTTGAATCAATAGTTAGTCATCACAAAGGGGTTATCAGATATATACACATACACAATTGTGTTTTGCTCGCATTGTGACACAGGAAAAGTTTGCGCGTGCAATACAACATCTAGTTGTAATTTTGATTCCCCTTCGCCTCCACCCCTCCCACTTACACCCCTTTAATACATCGCGCATTTCGACGATAAAATAAATACATTGAACTAGATAGGAGCATTTATACCCGGCGCCTGACGGTCACCCGGCGCGCGTCATCCAAGGTATCTTTATACTGCGATTCGAGCGACGCAAGCCCGACGAGGGCCCTTTGTATCAAAGGGCCCTCAATCATGATTATGGAATACGTCAACCCTTCGCCGCCTTGTCGCTAAACGAAGACTCGGCATACACACACGGAGGGACTCTGGAAGCCGCAGAATTGGTGCCCCACCGACAGAGAGGGCGTATACCGATTGAGGCGCTAAAATAACGTTTCGTCTCGTTGAATTACCAGAAAAAGACTTTAAAAAATCATTTTAACAACAAATATTTTCAGGGGTGATGTTTTTTACAGTGTGAATAGCAGACACAAAATGGTTTACATTGAAAAATATCGGTAAAACGTGCGCTGTTTTGCCGGCGCTCCACCCGGCCTTCGCCCGCTCAGGCCAACGCCAACCCCGGGCCGTCGCAGTCGCGGCGCCCCGCCTTGGCCCCCAAGGGGGGCTATAGCCCCCTTGGCCCCCCCCCCTTGGATCCGCCACTGTAGGCCAGTGAAATTCTCGTGCTTCAGCTCGCGCCTGGCCTGCTCCATCTATTGGTCTTATGTGATCGTTGAATCAATTACACTTCTACCATGAGGGTCACACTTCTGGACTTTTCACCGGACCGAGCAAAAGCAAGTCCGGTAGTGTGTCAGGGGTTCGCACATACATCAGACCGAGCGCTCTGGATGCGGTTTTCTGGAGAAACATCAAAGAAAATATCGGTCCGGTGTGCGTATGTATGGTATGCGTATGTGTGCGATGTATGGTAGAGTCAGCTAGGGTAAATTTGGCCTGAACGCCGTACCGAGCGTCGCCAAAACACTCGCCATGGAAAGCCCCTCCCCTCTCCACCACAGACCACACCCTCTAGAGCTCTCACTCACGCTCTCCCTCTCTCTCTAAACTTCCCTCACCTCGCTCGGTGGATTTGTCCGGCACGGTGCTCGGTCCAATTTCTTGTTCGGCAGTTCGGCGAAATGTTCGGTGTAAATTTACGTCCCTTGATGCTTGGTCCGATGTACGGTCCGGTGGAAAGTCCAGTAGTGTGTCGCCGGCCTATTGGAACTTTTAAAGCCTGTGGGGCGTAGCCATTGATTCTGATGTGAATTAGAATGGGATTCCCCTCATCTACAGGAACCTTGCGTTACGATGCAGTTACGTAAGATAAATGACATACATGTAGATGTTTATTGTTTCTATATAGTGGTTAGTCAATCGCTGGATTATTAAAACTGAAGAAAAAAGAATAGTCTTGGGTTAATTTATTATTCTTTTACTCAAACAATAATTGGTTATTTGGAGATATAGTACTTAAGTAAAAGCAAAGACATTTCAAAGCCATATTAAAAAAAGCTTTTACATTAGCTATGGCTATATTAAAATGTAGGTTCTCTTAACAAGTGAAATGTTAATTAGACTATTTACAGATAAGTTAGGCCTAATACATGAACTCAATGAAAAAACTTTCTAAATATTTAAGCATTGTTAAATTTTAGAATGCGAATAAATAATTAACGGTGTGTACAATAAAAATATATCTGTTTTGGAAGACGTAGTAGGTACTAAACATAATATGTTAACCTAAATATGGGTTGGCCCATGATGAATCCTGAATAACCCTAGAGCTGCCGATCCACGTAATGTTCATTGGTCTTACGTAGTGCCGCCACTTCCAGCATACTGTATATACGCTCTGAAATCTCAGCGGCAAGCCGGTCTCTCCGGTAAGGACGTAAACAAAGAGCGGTGAGCCGGTCAGTCCATTGCAACCAATCATATCGTCGTCAGCCTTCCGCCATCTCTGACCGGCTTTGTGAAACGACCGGTTTGAAGTGATATCTTTTACTTCCTTAAAACAATCTATAAATTTATGAACTAAATATATATATAGGTGCTGAAGAAGCTAAAGAATGCATTTTCGTAATTAGTTTTAAAATAAACCCAATTTACAGGAAATATAGAGGGGGGGTCCCCTTGACAGTTTTTGCAATGTAAGGTTTACATGTCCGGCTTTCCCAGCACGTATGGGAATATATATATATATATATATATATATATATATATATATATATATATATATATAAATATATAACTTTTAATGACTATTATTTTTGGTCTGTGGGCACCTGAAAACGAAAAAGTAACATGGTCCCGGGCTTAGGTCTTACCATGAGTCCTACGGTAATAGCTTATTCCCTATGGGAAATTCGCTAAAAAATCGGTGAAGGCAAACTGGCGATGTTTAAAGACCATGTTATCCAGAGGCGAGATGAAAGCATATATACTCTTTGGGTTGAAACTAAAAATGATGTGGCAAAATATAGAGAAGCCCAGATGAAATGGAAAGTAAGAAGGCCCAGACAAGCAACAAAGGAATTGAAGCAAATTCAGTTTCTGTAACAGAAAATAACGTTCCTTTCAATGAAACTAATGTCATCATGGTGTGGAAATCTGAATTGTGGAAAACTTAAGTGAATTTCCTCTAGAACTTAACCTGCCTGTAATAACGGACATAAGCATATCAGATCTTGCCCTCAACTTGAATGAAACACTAAAAACTCCAACTCCAGAAGAACGTCAATCATGTTCGCCTGTTATTGCATCACCAACGCCTAATCTTTCCGAGCAACAAAATACTACCTCGCCAACCAAAGATGCCTTGGTTCAAACACCTTCAGCTGCTTCACCTACGTCAAATACAATTCCGTTGACATCAACAACTACTACATAGGCAATTTTAATATAAAAAATAATCATCCTCCAAAAAACACCAGTTTGACGCCCATTGAATTCAGGACCGCGGAGAACATATGAAATTCCTCGTATCCCTAGTTTATATAGTTTATTTAGAAGTATTTCATGATCAACACAATCAAAAGCTTTTGAAAGGTCTAGAAATACTCCAACCTTTGGATTGTGGCTTTCTAGACCTTCTGTGATATAATTTATTCGATGAACAATGACATCAATTGTAGATTGCACAGTTGATGCAATGTCCAAATATTGCCAAATATGTACAGTAGCTAAGGATAAAAATAATATACCAGCTCATGTGTGAACTAAAAAGTATGTAGGTTCTAGTGTAGGGATGGAGGTCGCGGGTGCTGTACAAGTTTTTTAGAACTCAATCGACCGAGGATAGCGCTATGTAAAATACATCGGAGATGGTGATAGTAATGGATTAAAAAAAGGCACTAATGACAAACCATATGGAAAAAATGTAAGTGTTGAAAAGCTTGAATGTATCAACCACGTCAAAAAGAGAACGGGCTCTAGATTGAAAGATCAGAACAAAAAGCTTTAAAAAACAGACCAGTTGGCGGATGGAAAAGCCATAGATGGGTAAAAATCGCTAGCAGATAAACAGATTTATGACTTACAAGAATGCTATGGCCTAGCAAATAAAAGAAGTGGTAGTGATTGGAAACAAATGCAAAACAATATATGGGCAATACATTTACATAAAATTTCCACGGATAAAGAGCCGCCGCATAACCTATGTCCCATAGGTACCGATACTTGGTGTGGATACCATAAAGCCCAAGCTAAAAATGAAACTTTCAAACATAAACATTCACTTCCTTATGTTGTTATGGTAACGATAAAAAGTATTTTCCCCGGTAGTTCTAATTTTAGCGAATTTCCCATAGGGAATAAGCTATTACCGTAGGTCTCATGGTAAGACCTAAGCCCGGGACCATGTTACTTTTTCGTTTTGAGGTGCCTAGAGACAAAAAATAATAGTCATTAAAATTTATATATATATATATATATATGTATATATATATATAGTATATATATATATATATATATATATATATATATATATATATATATATATATATATATATATATATATATATGTGTGTGTGTGTGTGTGTCCCTAGACACGATAACTCTCGTAAAAATGGTCGGATCGACACCAAATTTGGTAGAGATGTGTAATCCTACGTTTATTCGGATGAGTTCGAAAACCAGACATATCGACCTACCGGAAGGGGTAGTTTTGGGGGGTTTTGTACCCCAAAAATGGGTTTTTTGCATTTTTCATATGTAAATTTGAAAAATTTTTAATTTTTATTTTGACCGTAGGAATTAGTTAAAAAAAACACACAATTTAGTATTTTGAAGTTTTGCTCTATCTCCATTGGTTACCGAGATATTACAGAGTCTAAAGACAGTTCATTGTCTTTTGGGGCTCCAATGTTAATCTTATGGAGAATAAGGATGTGTTAATATTTCACTTATTAACCAATATTTTTGGATGAAACTTGGTATTTAGCTTCATTTGGTTGAGATTCATCCATTTAAGGTAAAAAATCTTGGTTTTTGTTACTTATCATGGCAGCAAACCTGCATACTCTTTTCCCATGTTAATCATATGGAGAATAGGCAAACTCTTTTATTTATGGGCAGACAATTATTATTTTCCCGCAGTCTGTTATTGTTTACATTTGAACCCTTTGACTTTAGGGTTATGTTTGACAGTTTCATTCAAAATATGAACTTTTCTTAAAACTGCTTGCATTTTTACTTTTGAATAACAGTTAATTATTCTCATTAGTGATAGACTGTGGTGTGTGAATATTGCTTTCAAAATAATAAAGCTTGGGAAAACTCTGATTAAATCAATTTTTGAAGAAAACTTAAAACAATGGTGAAACAAGAGGAATGCTAGGCAAGTTATCTACTTATTCTACTTTCACATCAGGATTATTGTGAAGAATCATAGGCTAATCTGGTTGCTGGGATTTTATTCATTGAAATAAAGTTGTGAGTAAAGCAATTTTTATAATATTTCTTGGAAGATAATTTTGTTTTATTTAATTTAATCACTTATTACAAAAAAAGGAAGAGGATTCCTTTTGGCAATTTTATTACCCATTTTATTTTATCAAAGCTAAAGCTTTTTTTCAGTATATAATATCAAGAGATAACTTACACTTATTAGCCCACCAATAAGAAACTGATTACAAATTCTCACAAACTTGACCATCACTGCAAGTTAGAATTATTTAGTCCTCATATCTAGAAAGACATTTCAAGCTCTGTTTCTTTTTATAAAAGTGAAGATAAAAATTATTTAAATAATAATTATAGTATTGTGTAAAAAATATTGACAGCAAGTGTTAACACCTTAATCATTGCAGCAATAGGCCTACTCCCTCATATTGTTTTATTTATTGAGGCCTAATATTTTTCATTCAGCATTGACCTGCATATTGACCTACAATGAATATGAACTATGCCTACATTTATTGCTCACTAAGTTTATAGCCTATTGTGACGCATCCACCAGATGTGCTCATTGGTACTTAAATATTTCTCAATGGAGAGAAACTTGCAGTCTTCTCACTTTGTGCATTGCTCACTCACTAGTGTAGTAGCCTTACTTCATACTGTAGGCCTATTACTATAATTTATGCGAATATTTTGGGGAATAATTTTATTTCTCACTGCACATGACTTATTATTTCTCCCACTTTGGAATAATATAAATAAATAAAATCAAAATGAGACCAATGCGCTTCTCCACATTTGTCAAACAAGCAACTCTCATAAAATTACGGCTGACGTCCCTTGCCACACAAATCGCTGAATATGAGGCTAGCACAGATGGGGTAGCGGAATTCTACCCCCAGGAAATGTACCCCCATGAAAAAACGCTACGTCATTTTGACGTCAAGAGGGGCGGAGCTTAAAGTGGCATAGAGTTTTGGCTCGCGGCCGGAAAAGTACCCCCAGTTTTATAAATACATTATTATTTAATTTGGTTGCTCTAAATTAACATTATAGCAAACCAAACACCAGCCGGATTTCTACCCCCGGAATTCTACCCCAGGAATACTACCCCCAGCAAAACTACCCCCAGCAAAACTACCCCCAATGGACTAGACCCGGAATACTACCCCCGGAAAACTACCCCCGTAATTCTACCCCCAGCAAAACTATCCCCAACAAAACTACCCCCGGAATTCTACCCCCAGCAAAACTACCCCCAATGGGCTAGACCGGGAATCCTACACCCGCGAAAGTACTTTCACGTACACAATTCCTTAAGTATTTAACAACTAATTGTTTTTTTATGTACGTGTTCTGCTATTTAAAACATTTCTATTATAAAATAATAGAAATGTTAAGTTTTATTAATACAAACTTGCCCTTCGGGTGATCTCGTTCTCTACCCTCACTCGCCGTCAAGTTCTATAATATGCCTATGCTTTAGTTTTATACAACCAATCTTTCCTCAATCCTTTACAGGCTTTTAGCTGTATGGTTTTATTGACATCAAATAAAATATATACATTACCGTACCATGATATACTTTGATATTAGGTTTATAATTTTTAGCACCTGGGGGCTAAGCATTAGCTCGGTAAACTTAAACAGTAATATTTTTGGTAGTAATATCATAGATAAAATATGGTAATATCATTTACAGACAGCCCGGTGCTAAAAGGCTTTTTTCTTGTTCAAGACGAGCTCGTTCGCTCCACTCACTCGCCTTTCAGCTTCCTTTTTCTGTGCTTTCAGACTGTTTCAATGTAGGCCTACGGGTCTCGTGTATATTTGTTAAAACACATGTTGAATGTGTAACACGTGGATTCTAATTATTTAGTTAGCTGGTGTTTGCTTTATTCTTTCTAATGCTTTTGTTTTTAAATTCAAATGCAATTCTACAAATTGATTTGTTGTTTTATATACTTTTACATTACTTTTATTCTTATTCATAATCAGCAGTATGAAGTACGATTTAAAAAATTATAGATTATTTTCATCATAAAATAGTACCATTTAACAATTTAGTAATTGGCTGCCATGCAAAACTACATGTTTAGGCCTATACTGCAACACATAGGCCTATTCTGCACTTTGACAGTTGAGTCTACTGTTTTCATTTTTTTTTTAAGTCCATCAGACCAATGTTAAAATTTTTAATTGAATTAATGATTATAAAGAAATAAGATTTTTTTCTGGCATAGAGACCTGTATTTATATTAAATTCATCCCAAAACTATGTTATCTGCCATGTTGTAACTTTGTGTGAGAACGAAAGTAATAATTTTACCGAGCTTAAGCTCGGCCCCCCTGGTACTTTATATTAAATTCATCCCAAAACTATGTTATCTGCCATGTTGGAAGAAAATGGTTTTAACTGTTTTTGAGATCCGTGTGCAAACATACACACATACAAATATATAACTTACTCGTATTACAGTATAGGATAGGATACACTTTATGCTTATGTAACTTAACTCACGTTTTGTAAATCTAGATAGTCTGAAAAGTATATAACTCAATATATCTAGTACAACCAGTAATACGGTAATATAATTTTACTGCTGAGTAAAGATCCTGTCCATCTCGGAGGCGAGTGATCAGAGTGAACAAAATTCCTTCAGATTATTGTGAATATTATTATTCCGATTTTTCTCTATTTAACTTTCAGGTTTGTAGCACATATGGCCTACATTGTCATCTAATAAATCTATATATCTATATAATATATAATACGTGATGCCCTTTTTTTGTTAACACTACTCCTCCCTTATTTCTGGACCAATTTTAAAGTTTGAGGTGTCAAAAGAATGGTCTCAGTTCGTAGTTTCGCAATAAGGTTTTAGATTTTTGATATTTTAATTCTGAAGCACACGGGAAGCCCTCAAAGTTCATTTTTTGTCCATAAGATTAACATGGAGAACAATTTATATTGAATTGCTAAATAAGACAGCTGTTGATAGTTAAACAAACAAACAAATATATTAAAAGCTGAATAAAAGCAAATTGAACTGGTTCTGAAATATCAACACAATTTCATACTTTAATATGAGGAGTGTCTAATCTGAGGTTTTAACCTTTTCTCAAAATGTAGCAGGTAGATTTTGCTTGAAAGTTTTATTTACGCGTATTGGGGCACAAAAATAAGTTTTGTAACTTAACCCTGGAAAAATGCATTTTTGTTTACGAAAACAATTTTGGAAATTGAAATTTTTAACATGGGTCTTATTGGTTGTTCGACTGGTATTGAAACAATAGGTAATGAAATTTAACAAATATAATAGAACACTAAATTTGTGTGCATGGGTTTTTCAAACTGTTGTAAACTATAAGGAAAAGGGATAGTTGGTTGTAAGTGGAATAACCTTTTCATTTACTATTATAGCATAGACATGTTTTATGCAGAACGCCACACATATTAAAAAACCTGTGTAAAAGACAACATTTAAAGGTTTTTTTACCTCCAGTATAGAAAACGAGATTGTTACAAAAATGGTTTTTATAATGAGAAATTTTTACCAAAATATAAATGCGGCTAAAAATAAAATGGACCACACCAACAAAGATGTAGATTCTTTTAAGGCTGCGGTCTACCCCAACCAAAACAACAACAATGCCGAATGCCGCCTCGCGGCCGTAGCGCTAGGCGCTGCAGAGGTTTACGGGGATCGTGTTTCAGAATTAACCGATTAAGATAGAGATTAGCTGTTAACTTTTTCTAAAAGTAGAAAAAAGGATCTAGTTGGCTACCTTTTTAGAATTTTTAAATAAAATTTCTAATTTCAGTAATAACTGTCTAAAATCGTCTGTTTTTTAGTTTTGTAAATGCAGAGGTTTACGGGGATCGTGTTTAAAAAATAACCTCTTAAGATATAGATTGGCTGTTAACTTTTTTTTTAAAGTAGAAGAAAGGATCTAGTCGGCTATTTTTTTAGAATTTTAAAATAAAATTTCTAATTTCAGCTATAACTGTCTAAAATCATCTGTTTCTTCTTGATTTTTAACTGAAGTTTTCTATTGGTTTTAATGAACTAATTACATAAGTGTAACAGAGGGAAATTAGTACCGTTATTCTTCTTTAATATGACCCCTTATTTATAGCTCTAGGCTTCATTTAGCAGAAGATAACACGATTCTAAAAAAACCTTGCATTTGGGTGCGCGCCAGGCTAGAGCCAACTAGACCGGAGCCCGGGACCACCCTGGTCACCGCAAAAGGGATTTTCGTCCAATGTGACATCAAATAAATCCCCTCGTGGACCCTCTTCGCAGCGTGCAGCATTACTTTCTGCTTCAAGTAATCAGACTTGTACGTTTTGCTCGTCCACTGATCATGTGGTGTATAGATGTGATGGTTTTTCCCATCTTACTCCTGCCGAAAGATTGAAATATGTGCAAAGCCACTCCTTGTGCAACAATTGTTTGGGCCGACACAATGTTCGGAACTGTAATTCTCTACGCTCTTGCAATACTTGTCAACGACGTCATCACACTCTACTGCATCTGCCTACTCATGCCAAACACCAGGTCTCTAATAATTCATCGCACTATTCTAAGAGACAAAATGTTAATTTAAGAAACAGTTCTCAGACGCCCTATAACCCGCACAGTGAAAATTCAAAAAGCTCTGCCAATTTGCACAGCACTACCTCAGACGCAACACAGAGCACAACCTCTACAACAAAGGACATTTCCACAAGCACTACCGCCTTAGTGGGCCTGTCACACAGCAACGATAATGTAGTCCTACTCGGAACCGCACTTGTGCACATACGCTCTCCTCTTGGAAACTCTATAGTTGCTCGAGCCGTACTGGATAGCGCTGCTCAACAAAGTTTTATCAGCGAAGCATGTACACGCAGACTAGGGATATCTCGATCAAGTGCACAAGGTCATAACATTCTTGGAATTTCTTCAGCAGCTGTCTCTACTAAAGGACTCTGTCATCTGAATATAAGTTCTGTAAGAGGTCATGTGATTGCTGAAAATCATCCTATTATCATACTGGACAATATTACTGCCAATCTTCCTGCGTGTCGCATATCTAGAGAAGTCAAGGAGCGTACAAATAATCTGGTGCTGGCAGACCCCACCTTTGACACGCCATCCCCAGTAGATCTGTTAATAGGTGCTGACTTATTTGCTAGCACATTGAAAGGTGAATCAATATCACTGGGCGAAAATATGCCTACCGCCTTGAGTACAATATTTGGCTATGTGTTAATTGGAAACACTCCTGTACAGTCCCAAAAGGCATCGTGGTCGGTCAGTCTTTTAACCATCTCCAATTTTGAGCTTCACAATGCAATTCAGCAATTCTGGCAAGTTGAAAATGTACCAGATGTCCCCTCTCTTTCTCCTTCTGATCAGCAATGTGCAACACATTTTTTGCAAACCTATAAAAGGTGTGACGATGGAAAATACCAAGTTCGTTTACCCTTGAAACAGTCTCCTACAGTCCTAGGTGACTCATCAACTTCTGCGTTAGGTTTATTTATATCTTTGGAACATCGCCTCAAACGGAGCCCCGAGTTAAGGAATAAGTATGTGGAGTTCATGAAGGAATATGAAGACTCTGGACACATGATTGTAAATACTACTCCACGACCTCCAGGAAAACCCCATGTCTTTCTACCTCACCACGAAGTTCTCCGAGATGGAAAGATTAGAGTAGTATTTAATGCTTCTGCCATCACCTCTTCTGGGATATCGCTGAACAACATTCTTCACTCAGGACCCAAACTGCATAACGATATTCCTGCTATCATCATGGGCTTCCGTAGATATCGCATCGTCTTTACCTGCGACATTCGTCAAATGTTTAGAAACATCTGGGTACATCCTCAGGATCAGGATTTACAATTAATTTTCTGGAGACCCGATGCATCACAGCCTGTGAAAACCTATAAGCTAACTACTGTCACCTACGGTATGGCATCTTCACCATTCTTGGCCAACCGAGTTGTCCAACAGCTCATCGAGGATGAAGGTCCTAGTCACCCATTGGCTGCTTCTGCTCTACGTGGACAAATCTATGTAGATGATGCGTTACTCGGAGCAAACACTGAAGAAGAGGCTCTTAGACTACAACAAGATGTCATCGATTTAATGAAAAAGGGTGGATTTTCTCTCAGAAAATGGGTCTCAAATAATCAAAACATATTGAAAGTGATACCTGCCGAACACCAAGGTACTCCGCTCCAATGTTGCACCAAAGACCAGTCATATTGTAATATATTGGGTATAAAGTGGCTTCCAGACATTGATGCCTTTTCTTATACAGTTTCTCTTCCGAATCTACCTCCCACTAAGAGATCAGTTCTTTCAGCGATTGCACATCTTTATGACCCTATGGGATGGATAACGCCTGTTCTATTCTGGGCTAAAGCGTTTATGCAAGTTTTATGGACAAAAGGTCTACAATGGGATGAACCGTTGTCAGAGGACTTATCCGCTCAGTGGAGTTTGTTTCTCAAGGAGCTCCCTTTGATTTCCGACATCAAGGTCCCCAGGCATATTGATACATTCAATGCATCAAATGTACAACTACACGGTTTCTGTGATGCCAGTGAGGCAGGATATAGTGCCTTAGTGATACTTATAGTTGAGAATAACGAAAACTGTATCACCACCTATTTACTGATCGCCAAATCTCGTATCGCACCCTTAAAGCGTGTTTCTTTACCTCGCTTAGAGCTCTGTGGTGCACACATGCTTTCAAAATTAATCCAGTATTGTGTTGCTCAATTCAAAACATACTTGGTTATAGATGAAATCTACGCATGGTGCGATTCAACTATTGTACTATCATGGATTCAAACCCCGGCCTACCGTCTCAAGACATTTGTTGCCAACCGGGTGGCAGAAATTCAAGACACCACTAATCCAATAATCTGGTCTCATATCGCAACTGAACAGAACCCCGCTGATTGCGGCTCCAGAGGGCCCTTCCCCTCACTCTTAGTAAACCACCCACTTTGGTGGAACGGGCCTAATTGGCTTCAGTTTGAAAAGTCCCTTTGGCCTTCCTCATCATTCACCGCAACCTCAGCAGAGAACCTTCCCGAGTTGAAGCCTTCTCTTCCTACTGTACTGCAGACTGCCAACGAACCTCATTTTAATTTGCTTACAAAATTCTCTTCATGGAGCAAATTGCAGCGTGTAACTGCCTACACTTTACGCTTTATTACATGCTGTCGCATCAAGGTGCAGGATAAACGCTCCAGTCTGACTTCTCCTAAACCAGATAAAAGCGCAACTTTATCCCCACTACTCTCTGTACAAGAAATTAGAAATGCCACAATCTGCCTTCTTCGCTTGGTTCAGCAAGAATCATTCTCCAGTGACATCACAGCTCTCCGCAATGGACAGACACCTTCTTCCCTTCTGTTGCGCCTCTCGCCGTTCCTGGATGAAATTGGGTTGTTAAGAGTTGGTGGACGATTAGCTAACTCTTCCCTGCACTATCATTCAAAGCATCCCATATTGCTACCAAAGCATCACTTCATCACCGATCTCATTATAGATTATTATCATCTACTCTACTTGCACTGTGGTCCACAACTTCTTCAATCTCTGGTTTCTCAGAAATACTGGATCCTCTCGGCCAGAAGCAAAATAAGAAGTCGACTTTTTCGATGCATCAGATGTTATCGCTGCAAGCCCAAGGTGAACACCCCTTTGATGGCGGATCTACCATCCTCAAGAGTTTCACCAACAAGAGCCTTTGAATCATCAGCTGTGGACTTTGCAGGACCATTCCATGTAAAAATTCATCATCTTCGAAAATTGCAACCCATGAAAGTTTACCTTTGCCTGTTCATATGCATGGCGACAAAGGCCATTCACCTGGAAGTTGTGACTGACCTAACTTCAGATGACTTTTTGGCCGCACTATCTCGATTCATCTCTCGTCGAGGTCTAGTAAAACATTTGTACTCCGACAATGCAACAAATTTCATCGGTGCAGCTCGCCAACTTCGTAAAACCATAGAAATCATCATGGATTAAGAGCCCACTCATCAATTTCTCACTGAACGTGAAATCTCATTCCATTTAATACCACCCAGAGCTCCCCACTTTGGTGGTCTTTGGGAGCGTGCTGTTCAAAGTGCAAAGCATCATATGCGGCGAGTTATAGGCGAGCAAGTATTATCCCTCGAAGAATTCTCAACGCTGACCTGTAGAGTTGAAGCCATGCTGAACTCACGTCCAATCACACCTCTGTCATCTGACCCAAATGAGTTGGAGGCGTTATCGCCTGGCCACTTTCTGACTGGAGGACCTCCTGTTAGTCTTCCTGAAACTGATCAGACTGATGTCCCCACCAGCCGCTTAAAAAGGTGGCAACTGGTTCAGGCTTTCGTACAAAATATCTGGCAGCGTTGGCATCGGGACTACTTACACACTCTGCAGCATCGTCCTAAGTGGACAAAACCTCAGACAAATATTCAACCCGGTGACCTTGTCATACTTCACGAAGAGAATGTTCCACCACTTCATTGGAAAATGGGTCGTATTACAAGCGTCTTTCCCGGCAAGGATGGAGTTACAAGAGTCGCCGAAGTCAAGACCGCAAATGGGCACTTCAAACGTCCAGCCATCAAGCTTTCAATTTTACCTGTAGAATGAAAAAGTGATCGTAAATACTTGGACTAGACATTTAAATCCCCTTTTAATATATCAAGAATTTTCTTTTTATTTCTGGACTGTGACTGTAAAGTAGCAAACTTTGTCAATGGTTCAAATGCACAAGTGTTTTATTTTTTTTTTTTTTATTTTGTTGAACCCACCGGTTCAAGGGGGCCGGTAATGTTGTGTAAATAGACTCTCAAAGATAAGAAACTTAATTTAAGGTAAAGACAATTTATTATTTTTAGTTAAAATAACTCTCATCAAAATAAGTTTAAAATAAATGCAAGGAGTTAAGCCCATTTTGGCATCTCCATAATCAAAGACACTCAATACCAATGACTATTAATTTTCTCATATTGGCAAACCTGCACTAGTGACGTAATCGTTCTAGTCCTTCTCCCTCTACGTTATCAATTCATGTTCAACTGTCGACCCGCTCGCTGTTCCGCTAATCTTAATCTCAACCGCGCACCATTACGTGCATTGGACATTCTAAAACGTAAATTCGGCCTTCGTGTCTTAGTAGTACATATAAAACGAAGTGCGATAGTTCGTGATACGCGATAGACAATTCGCAGACGTATGAAGCGTCGCCGGTGGCCGTTGGCGTCAAGAAAGAAGACTTCTGCCGCATGCGGGGGCCCCCTGACAGTCCACGTTGCTGCCCATCCTCAAAGAAATTGAAGAAAAGGACGGTCGTGAGTGCAATTCCATTCATTATTTATTAGATTAGACATTTCTAATAATTTTATTTACAGTTTCAGATTTGCTACAAAAACTTGCAATTGAAGTTTTCGTACAACAGACAATGTTCGTATTTTTATTTTCTCAATTAATTGCTTTAAATTACCGCACAACTATTTTTCTTTGCTACTATTTGTACAAAGATTACCCTGGCTAATATTAAGACTATTTACACTATTTACAAAATTGTGATCACTTACCACTTCACTGATAGAGACTTTTACAGCACTTGAATCACACTTGCTGACATCTTCTGTAGGCTAGCCGCTCACAGCTGGCTGTGGGTTGTCATCGGATGTAGTGGCATCAGTATTTGTGGTGTCGATATCAGTGGATCTGGATTGTCTTCCAACTTCATGCTGTGGGTTGGTAGAACCTCCGCTTTGGGAAGTGACTGAGCTTTGCACACCATCAATTTGATTTTCACTCCTGTTCTCCTTCAACATATCTTGTTTACATTGCCAGTTTATTGCGTTAATTATTATTGAGTTGTGGAGTTTTACTTTTCCCTTAGTGATTCAAATTAATCCCATGCCTCGTAACATGGTGTCTGTTTAGTATTTATCACATTCAAACATTTTGTAAATAATATAGTTAGTTTCAATATGTCTCAGTATTTTAGTGGCATCTTATATTTAAGACAGATTTAGAGCAGATGGTTTGAATACCTCACACACACGACGGCACATTTACACACACAGCGTCACTGAGGAATGGTATGATTTTCCTGGCTTTTCATTGGACTAGAATTGTGGCGTGATGTACAATTGTGGCTATCCCTCTAGTATACATTGGGTACCGCTTCTAGCCCCTCCCAAAATAAATAATGTCAGTCTTGAAGAAGAACTCTCTCGGTATACGCGTTCTCCGCGTGCTCGTTATTGTTATTTCTCATTTCTCTAAATTTCTTTCGGCCCCCGTGCCATTCTCTCAAGAACTGTTTTTTGTTCTCTAATTACATTTAGTAAACTGAATACTGTGCGATTTCGTTCGTTTCTAGTTGATTTTTAACCGCCGCGCCACGTAGTGGTAGTGTCGTATGTGTCTTATCGTGTGAATAAACTGTGCTTGACCACCGGGTTTACCCATCTCACTCTCTCACCTTAATTGGATGGACACCATTCCACAACAGACTGTGACGTATTTTTCCCTAGGTGTGAAACTTAGAGAAGGGTTACGCCTTAAGATGGTTTCCCGGATGAAAACTCTAGCTGGGTATCGTTCCCGGGCTCGAATTTTGAGAATTTAGTGAATAATTGAAAAGGTTTTTGAAAATTGGGGTTTTATAATGGGATTTACTTTAAAAGGAAAACGTAAACTCAGACACAGTAGGCCTAGTCACTTGGACTCAAGAATGGCTCTAAGCAATCATCACAGTTTACGTTGGGAATGGTAAAAAGGTATGTATCAAAGGTTTGGTATAGGTATAGTAAAAAAATTGATAGTGAAGAAAGGTTTCGGGGTTAGTAGTTCGGTGTTAGTGTCCGTATTCCACGAACCGAGTCAGTATTCTCAAGAGTAGACGATTACGTAACAGTAAGAGAGAGAGAGAGAGAGAGAGATAGAGTCGAAGTGGTCAGATTAATGAAGGTTAATCGGGTGGTAGTTGTGTTAGGTCCGTATCTCACGAACAAAGTGAATAGAGTTTCAGGAGTTAGATTGAGTTAGCGTTGTTAGGTCCGTATCTCACGAACAAAGAAAATAGAATTTCAAGAGATTAGGTCGAGCTAGTTTGGTTAGGTCCGTATTTCACGAACAAAGAGAATAAATCCGGTAATACAGAATTAAAATGTTAAATGAGAAAACAAGAGCAATATAGTTTTCTAGGAGTAAGGAAGAGTGTTTGTCACCAACTGGTATTTAACTATGGATAAATAATTATGAAAGTAATTTTTGAGAGGAATGCACTTAGTGTAGTGTCAATGTATTCAAAGCACAAATAAAACAGCAAGCATAAAGCAAAGCAACTACTCTATTACATCAATCACCTTTTACTAGGATGTGGTTGTAATCTTATTTGGCAGTCAGTACCTCGTAGGCAGTAGATAAATAATTTTTAATTATCTAATAGCACAGTCCTAAGAGTACCGTATTTCACGTAAATAGTACCAGGAGGACCGAGCGTTGCTCGGTGAATTATTAGTAAATTTAAATATTAGAATGAGTGGCAGCCATCTTTAATTTTTTTATTTGCATGATATTCTCTAGAAGTAGATAAAATATTATAGTTACTTTAAAATACAGTTACACTAAAATCAAATGTTTATGCTAGTATATTAAAGAGGCTGTTAACAGGGGAAAAATGACTCTAATGTTTATAGTTTCACAATGAAAATTGCAGCTTTATTAAATTACAACAAATTTTGAATATAATAATAATAATTATGATACATGATAGATAACAAAAACTCATGTATAGGTCCAGAATGAAATGTTTGACATTTAAATCAGTCTTATACTTAGAAAACCAAAATATAATTATAAATTTCAATTTCTAGAATATGGCCAACAGGATTTAGAAAAATTGGTGATTCCGAAATAGTTGAATTGATACAGTGGTAAATAATTGAGTGTCTTCAATAGTTTATGTTATTCAAGACCATAGTTCAAATAGTAGCTTTACTACATATAACACATTGTAACATGAAAACACATTGTAACAGGAAAACACTTTCAGACTAAAATTAAATGTCCATACCAAGATCCCAATACAAGTATATACGAGATTTTTAATTGGAAAAGGTGACTTAACTAACTGTATATAGTACTAATAATATTAAATTTCGACACATGCTGAAATAGGGCCGTATCCATGTACACAATGAAACATTGTAATTACACTTCTAATTACAATTATTATTTTACAAAAAAGCAAATCAAAACAAAATGAGGATAATATATACAAAATAATTAAAACCATATTATGGTTTGCATATGATATAAAAACAAACAAACCAATTTACACACACTAAAGTATTTAGGTAAAGATTTCCGCCCATACAACATTTCTAGTGCGGCGATCTGTGTCTTGCGGTACTACCACTTTCAAGGCACTCCTACGTTTCACCCTTGAAAAGGCAACGTACAGCATGCCATGCATAAATACAGGCGTATGCAGTACGACGCCAACATGTTTAAATGTTTGACCTTGTGACTTGTGGATAGTCATCGCAAAAGCTGGCCGAATGGGGAACTGGTGTCTTTGAAGAGAACACCCCAGCTGAGACTTGCTCGAATCGAGGGTGATTCTTGGTATATGAACGTCCCTACCAGAGAGTTCACCAGTGATAATCTTCGCTTTGATAATGTTTGGGCATAGGTCTGTGACTATTAGTCTCGTGCCATTACAGAGGCCCTCTGAGACGTCAAGGTTACGGAGCAGCATTATAATGGTATTGGCTTTTAATCTTAGCTGGTGCGGTGGTAGGTCTGAAATCTCAATAGAATTCAGGAATTCAGGGGGAAACTTTAAGGCACCGTCTGGTTCATCTTTAATCGAATCAAAGCTTTTGTACACTGTCTCGGTTCCAGGTATAAGGTTGATCACTTTGTCGTTTATGGCATCGACGTCCTTATTTAAGGGTGCAAGAATTGCCCGTTCCTTCATGTCGTCAAAGTTTCTGTCTTTCAGACAGTCACCGTAGATTTCAGTGACAATATCATTCTTTGAAATTATGTCATTTGGGAGTTGGATTTCACCTTCAGCGTTGGTGGCAAGTTCTCCATTTCCAAGCCTCAGCAGGTACCTCGCAAAGAACTCCTCTTCTGCATCGACTCTCATATTTTGTTCTAGCGAAAAAACCCTGAAGTATCTCCAGAGAACACTCTTCTTAATGGAAAGGTCCAGAAGTTCAGAACGATTTGCCCTTGGCTGGACTGGCAGACATTGCCGGAAATCTCCTCCTAAAACCATTACCTTTCCTCCAAACGGGGAGTCTCTGTCTCCTAAGTCACGAAGGAGCTCGTCCATGCAGTCCAGACCGTACTTAGGCAGCATCGGTGCCTCGTCCATCATGAACATTTTGACGGCTTCCAACTCTTTTGATTTAGCAGATCCACGTTTTATGGAAGATTTTGAATCATTCGTCAAAGGAACCTTCAGGCCAAAAGTCTTGTGGGTCGTACGTCCTTCGGGCAACAGAATGGAAGCAATTCCAGTAAACGCCATGCACTTTACAATTACGTTTCGACTTCGGCTGAGGTGGTACAGAGTGTTGTAAACAAATGTTTTCCCCGTACCCCCAGGTCCATCGAGGAAGAAACATTTTTGTCCTGAAATCAAATCAAGTCATAATAACTGTCACAGAAATACGTTTTGTTCTTAGCAGTAAAAATGTGGCTAACAATTTAAACCTAAAAAGTCTAGATATTGATTGATCAGAAGTTGGAAAAGCGTAGGACCAATAAAAACAAAAAATTGCAATTTAATTTAAACAATTACAGTAAACTTACGGTTATCCTAGCCCCTATTATCTGAGGCTCCAGGTTATCCAAAGTTGTTCTAGGGCTACATTATTTTTAATCGAAACCTATGCGTTAATCATGACAACTCTAGGCGTTAAACTCATTGATTTTATTAATCCAAAATTAAATTATGGGTTACCTGCTCAATATCGACGCAGTTTGTCAATTATTGGTCATATCGAACTAACTAAAGGCTTTAAGCGATCGATAGTATCGAGTGAGCAGATAAAGAAATACTAATTTCTATAGCGCCGGCTTCATTAAGAACAAGGATTGCAAGTAAGGATTAGGATTAAGTATAGGATTGCAACCAATGTCAACCGAAAATGGCTCGAGGTTCTCGGTATTCGAGGTAGTACAGTACCTTCACCTGTGTAAACCTGGGGAGGTGGTACGGTACTGTCCTAGAGAGTGTACTTTACCTGCACTTTGATCATCAAGTGTTTGGATGACAGCATCAACAAATTCCCTCTGTCTTTCGTTAAGGTTGTTGTAGAGACGGTGACCAATTTCATGAGATTGCCCAACATTGAGAACTTCCTCATTTAACTCAAAGTCATCAATATGATCCATTCCATAGTTTTCCACCCAGAAATAGAAGTTCCGTCCTAAAAAAAGCATGGACAAAATTTATTAAAATAATATCATAAATGTATTATTTACTTATCACTTTTAAATTAATGTATAATATAGTTGCAGTACTGCCATTCGAATGTTTAAATGGGTTTCCTGATCTCTTATTTAAAACTCAAAAAACTTTGCAACAGTTATACATTATCAGATTAATTTTAAGGATTGTTTAAAAACCGTATACAAAAGTTTTATACTGGACGTAGTTGTTTTTTTGTTAAGTTGTGATTAATACACAATATAAAAAACTTAATTAGTGAATCTTTGTGAGAACGTATTAAAGTATAATACGAAATATAACGTATAAGTTTAACGAAAGTAGTATTTCTTTGTTAGAATACAATTTATGTACAGTTACAGAAAAACAGTTAGAAAAAAGTAAAAGTTATAAAAAAAATCCTTTTGAAGCGGTTTGAATCCATTCATGAAATTGAAATGAAAATTAAATTAGACTTTGTTCATTCTATGCTATTGGTAACATTCTTTAATGTTTGGCGTGGCTAAACGATTCACCGTGAGTTTAATGAAAAAGATCTGATCTTCAAAAAGAATTATGACAGTAATATAAATTTAAAGAAATTATTATGCACAAAAAAGCCAAGAGTTAAGTTTCTTATTTTATAACATTTAATAGTAAATTATTACCTTCTGTAGCTTCAGTGTTTAACTTGTAAGCTATGATTCGGTAGGCTCTCTTATAAGCATCTTCTAGAGACGTTCCAGTTATCTCTGCTTCTCTAAGAAAATCTTCTGCCAAATCGTCCTTAAACATTTCCCAGAGACGCTTAGGATTTTCCGGTGATCCAAGAATTAGAATTTGACAAAAGAGTGTCCTCATGACACTCGGCATCTTAGACAAAGCGGATTCACGCAGACCATCAATCCATTGCTTGTCATCGAATGTGAGGCCTTTTGCTAGACATGCTTGTTTGTAACTGGCACAGACATTTCCATTTATAAGCTTTAGGTCTTCAAAACTTTTGGCATCTTTCGTGTGGAAAAGGAGCATTCTCAAGTGATAAAGTTCTGGCTGTGCAACCATGTTCACTGTGTGAATCCTTCCAATAGTTTTCGAGGTTCGCTGTCGTACCACCCATTCACTCGTTTTGCCTACCCATTTGTACTTTTCAGGCATCTGCCAGTAGAAATAGTAGTTTACTTCATTCCCATTCTCTTCTTCATCGTGAAGTTTAGAGTTGTGTTTAAAGTATGCCTCTAACGTGGACCCTTTCAGGCCAGTATCTGCTATGTCTTCTTGTGTTTGTTCCATGTTTCCCACACGGTACTGTCCTGGTAGATGGATGTCCAGTCGTTGAACGGAATGGCTTTTCTTCTGGATTTCATTTCCAGCCAGCCGCCAACATGCTTCTGGAGGTGAAACATAACGCGCCTCAACATACGTTTCTGGCTCATTATACATTATTCTGGCCTCGTTTTCAACAATTTTTACGTTGGCACAGTCATGCCCTTTATAAATGTATTTATAGAGGTACTTAACGGCTCTAACGCTACCAACGTATTCAACATTTATGTGGCACATGTATTTCTTCAATAAGTATCCATTGTATGGAGCAACGTGTCTGTTGTCTCGTGTGATTTTTTGTCCATCACTGTTTTTGCGGTACACCGCATGGACATGGGAAAATTCTGGATTGTTTTGATCCAGTAGTGGATCGTACCGTCGCTTGTAATTGGGCTTTTTGTTGTCAACAATCGACGTAAACTCTTGATGTGGTTTGGGGAACCCAAAGCGGCATTTAGAAGACCCACCCTTATTCTCCATACATGTCGCAGAAGGATTGTGTTCACCACATGGATTGTGTATCATCCACTTGAGGACCAACTCCCTCAGAACATGGTCATCGTTTGGAATTTCTGCTGAAATGAAGGAGTCTACTTCCTCTGGAGACCGAAGTTTGTCTTCATTTGACATGATGACCAGGAGATGTAGGTGTGGTAAGCCTCGTTTCTGGAATTCGATGGTGTACACAAAAGCAGACGACTTGCCGAAAATTTGCCTTTTGCTTAGATCTTCAACTATATTGTCAAATTTTGATTTGGCTACTCTAGCCACAATGTCCGGCCTTTCTTGAGCAAGCTGTTGAAGTTTTGAACCATCAGAAAGCTCAATGCATGCTGCTTCTTTTATCTCGGGCCATGTTGGACTGCATGTAATCGTAATGAAAAAGTCTGGAGAGCCGAACCTTCGAACAATCGCCATGGCGTCCTCGAAGTGTTCGGTGAAATATCTTGTAGACCCGGGGAAAGACGATGGCAAAATCAATTTTTCAGTTATAGTTGCATTTTTCTTTTCGGCCAATTCATTCAAAAAATTTGTTACCCCTGCATACTGATCAGCTTGAAGTTTCTTTTGGTTGGCTTTAATCCACTGAATGCGATCACGTTCAACGCGGATGTATGTGTCCACGACGTACTGTTGAAACAATCTACCGCTCAAGTGTAAAGCATTGAAACCAATCATCCGTAGGTCTAACCCCTCCTGCAAAGGCTCAGGTGAAAGAGCTTTGGCTTGCTCAGGACGAAAGGCTAGCCTATACTGAGCTAACTCCATCCTTGTCAAGTGCGCACGGCTTGCATAGGGTGTTTTAAGGGGAAGACCAACGGTAAATCCAAAAGTTCCTTTTGGGTACAGGAGAGGGTAAGTGAAGGGTTCCACTCGGCTGTCAATGTTCTTGAGCGTTACTAAATCTTTACCTCTCTCTTTAATTACCATCTCATTTTCCGGGATGCTTTGGTCTGCATTTAGTGT
The DNA here is from genome assembly GCA_030545055.2 of Neoaliturus tenellus. NCBI lineage: Eukaryota > Metazoa > Arthropoda > Insecta > Hemiptera > Cicadellidae > Neoaliturus > Neoaliturus tenellus. Next base: position 178,515,313 of record CM061531.1, on the reverse strand, counting down.
AATTACAGCAGCAACTTCATTGTAGGTTGGCGAGTTGAATCGCCTTGGGTCATCGCCTAAAAGTAAACATCATAACGTAATGAAACGGAAAAACATAAAATCTTAGCTTAAATCATGATATATTTTATGTAAAAAAATGTTCAATGATGCTTTATTCCTTACTTAACACTTGAATCATGTTCATATAATAATGTTGGTAAGGTTTACTTGTCATTTGAATGATTGATCATGTAAATACTATGTACAGTTTTTTATTTCAGAGGAAGTAAATAAATGGGGTCTCTTTTAGAAGAGGCCCGCCACTGGTATGATAAACCTTTATAAATTGATTTGGGAAATATACAACTTTATAATGGAAAATAAATTAAATGGGCTCATAACTCATTAACCAGAAGTAAAATGATTAGATGAAAAATAATAAAATAATATGATTTCAATTAGTGCTGAGGGGAGAAAAATAGTTGAATAGTTATTTTAAAACACATCAGTCCTCAGTTGAGTTCTTACAACAAAGTTTATTAGTTTGCATAACTTAAGTTAGGTTATATTTAATTTTTATTTCTAATTTTATCTTTGTTAAAGCCACTAAAAAAACTTATACAATTTTTACAGTTAGTAAAGACAAAATTACTTTACCTGCACGTTCAGCAAAGAGGAGGTTGACTTGGGGTGGTTGGATGCCGAGGGCTTCAGCACGCTGATTGGTTTCGTCAACTACCTCCCGCATCATCATAAAAGCCTGCGAAAATGGATTTTGGCTTCTCATTATTTCTTCTAATATCTGCATTACCTCTGGATTGACACCTTGATTGATTGGCTCATTCATGCGTGCTGCAACGGCTGTTTCTGGGTCGATAAAATACATTTGGCCATATCTAGGTCTTTCTAATTCGCCCTCACCATTTCTGACTGGTTGAGCCGTCAAATTGAACTTGTGATACACTTGTCCACCAACAGTGAATGAGTATATACCTTTACTGTTAAATGTTCTGTCGTCAGCAACATTGAACGAAGAAAATGCAAAACAGGCAGAAAAGTTTCGAATTTTGTCGTGGAATTGGTTGGCTAGTCGGTGTTGTTTTGTGTACAGCAACGCCAATTCATTGGGAAACTGTGGCGCAGGCTGTTCAATACGACCATGAAGACAACAGTCACCAAACGAATTAAGGTGAATTCTGTTCTGCACCCTTTCTTCCAGAAAATGAACAGCACCACAGTGCACACATGCAATGTCAAACTTTCCCACACTACTGTACTCTACGAGACATGAGGTAGCAGCTTTGTAGGTTTGAAGCCGATTACGCTCCACATGCTGTCGAATTTCAGCTGAGCGACGCCGCTGTTCTTCAAGGCGTCGGACACGCTCGTCCGCCTCTTCAGCAGCCCTGCGCGTGGCGTCTCGTTGCCGCTGTTCCTCAAGGCGTCGGGCACGCTCGTCCGCCTCTTCAGCAGCCCTGCGCGTGGCTTGTCGTTGCCGCTGTTCCTCAAGGCGTCGGGCACGCTCTTCCGCCTCTTCAGTAGCCCTGCGCGTGGCGTCTCGTTGCCGCTGTTCCTCAAGGCGTCGGGCACGCTCGTCCGCCTCTTCAGCAGCCCTGCGCGTGGTTTGTCGTTGCCGCTGTTCCTCAAGGCGTCGGGCACGCTCTTCCGCCTCTTCAGCAGCCCTGCGCGTGGCGTCTCGTTGCCGCTGTTCCTCAAGGCGTCGGGCACGCTCTTCCGCCTCTTCAGCAGCCCTGCGCGTGGCGTCTCGTTGCCGCTGTTCCTCAAGGCGTCTAGCACGTTCCTGTCTGTCCTCCGACATCCTCTTTCGCTCAAAATAATTTACCCGTTCTGCCACTATTGATTGACTTATTTGAGCACTTGCGTCTGAAATTTTTTCTAGAGCCTTTATCTTTGCACATCTAATTGGTTTGGTTGTAGCCATCTGTAAAAAAAAAATAAAAAAAAATGTATTCTGGTTACGATTAATGGTGTAAGGCTCTGAAAATCTTGAGACCTGGTTTAATGAGAGTAGGAATTATGTATCATGCGTTATACTTATCTTAAAATGGCGACCTACCTAGCCAATAGCAGGTATTTTAAGCCAAGTGAGAATGAGAGATGAGTATAACATGATTGTGGTGCGCGATCTTGTAGTCTTGTTACTATAAATTGAAAATATAACTTTTGTTAACTAAAGTATTAATAATTTTATTCGGATAGATAGAAAAACTCACATTTCCTTCTAGTTGGACCTCTGAGTTAAAAAGTCCAGGCACAGACGGTTGTCCATTTGCGTCCTGCAAATTTCCTTCGGGTTGAACCTCTGAGTTAAAAAGTCCAGACCCAGACGTTTGTCCATTTGCGTTCTGAAATTCAAAAAGATCTCGAATATTCGTTGAAACAGCTAATTTCCGCTATTTAGTTTAGGCTACGTTTTAACCATCATAATAATCTAAAATTAAACACTTATTTAACTACCAGTTGTCACTTGGTAAACATACTTTTTCTACCTTATGAACTCTTATACATTGAACAAACGGACAAACTGTAACAAACTGTATTACGGTTTCTGAATTCATATTCCTTTTTTCAGTCCGAAAACTTAAAAACTACTAATAAAAGAACCATTCCTATCAACCTTTTCTTAAAAATTGCTCAAAACATACCTCAATTTTAGTTACGGACAAATTGTAACATTATGATTTGATCATCTGATCTGAAAACTCTAATTCATCCTGCCTAAGAATTTATACAAAAGCCACAGCAACTAACTCGTATTTTACGTCCTACACTTCGCCATAATACAGGACGGTTTTAATTTATCATACATTGAAAATATAACTTTTGTTTATTAATTAAAGTATTAATAATTGTATTCGGATGGATAGAAAAACTCACATTTCCTTCTAGTTGGACCTCTGAGTTAAAAAGTCCAGGCCCAGACGGTTGTCCATTTGCGTCCTGCAAATTTCCTTCGGGTTGAATTCCTTCTGGTTGAACCTCCGAGTTAGATTGTCCAGACCCAAACGTTTGTCCGTTTGCGTCCTGAAATAAAAAAGTCTCACATTTTTGTTGGAGAACGTAATTACTATGGGATTAAAAGTATTAGTTAATTTTAAACTATTGTTTAAAATAAAATCTAATTATTTACCGTATCTTGTCCACATAAACTACAGCGAAAATATAAAAGCAACTCATTCGAATTCCTGTATCAAAGAAATAGGTTTCTGATTACATATAACATAAATATAAATTTATTTTATGCTTACCTGTTCTTCAGCACTTTTGGGTCTTTTGAACAAATTTCCCAACTTCCTTAAACTTTTGTTGGGCGGACGTCCACGCTTCATAATGTATATTCTTAGAAGAATAATTTTCGAAAGGCAAGATGTTTACAAAACATAAACCTATTCTTTACTTTAATTATTAACTTATGACTAAAAATCATATGTCAACATTTTTACTGGTTCAATAAATGTCAGAATATTTATAACTTTCCCTGTGTTACTGTTACTGAATAAATCTCATGTTTATACTTAACCGTATGATTCTTACTTTGACATTTAATATGCAGTACATAAACAGCTGTTACATTTCTTTTGTTTTTGTTTGATACGTTAAAATCTACGTAAAAATACCTTTAATTTGACACCACAAACGTTCAAATCCGTCCAGCCATTATCAAGTTATACTTCGAAGATAAATACCAAACCAAATATATAGATAGCTTGGAAATTAGATTTTCCCTGGGGGCGAGACCCATCTCAATCGTATTTTTAAGGTAAAACTAAGTTTATTCCAAAATTTGAAGGAAATCGTCGGAGCCGTTTTTGAGATAATTGTGCAAGCAAGCAAGCAAACATTGCTCGTATAAGAGTATAGGATACAGTTGCTTTTATTGAAGACAAAAAAAATATGTTGTCCTGGAACCGGAATATTGCACCTACTGCTGCCGTTTTCGGTCGCACAAAAAAAATAACTTTTCAAAGTTGCTCTACGGTACCGTATGTCCACAGAGTTAGTAATGAATTGCTTTATAATTATTAATCAGATTTATTTTGTGGACTTGGTTTGCATGGACCTGTAGAAACAAGTTACAAAATGAGGTTTAATGAATTAATGTTGAAAATCTGGCTATATTCTAATCAAATACATTTGTCCTGGCTGTCCGTATTCCACGAACCTGGTTCGTATTAAGAATATTACTACTCCGTGAGTTCGTAATACAAATAATTTACAATTCGGGTTTGCACAGACCTGCTAGGACAAGAAAGAACAAAGTGATTTTCACCAGTTTTACGTTAAAAAATGATTTTATTCTTGATTCAAATTTACAAATTAATCCCTACCGTCCTGTCTTTCACGGACTTTTCTGTATTAATTTAACTCTCACCGCGTGAGTAATTGATTAATTAACGTACCGTGTTGGCACGGACTGGTAAAGACAAGTTTGCAAATAAAAAGTTTTAATAAATTCAAGAAAATAATAAATCAATCCTCGTTTAGAATATTTAACTTAAATCAATGGTTTAATCGGAAATCGTTTACTAAAAAAATATATATCGCTAATTGTAAGCACTAAAGTCGTAGATTCGGTCGAGTACTTACAAGTTGAGTCGAGACCTATTCGGGGTCTTGTTGAGTCAGGGAACCGTCGGTTCCACACGGGCACGCTGGTTTTGTTTGCACACCTTGTGCCAGTGCGCATGCGCGCCTCTCCCCACCACCCTGGAGTGGGGATCGCTCATGTCGAGGGTCGGGCGGCCGGCCCGCGGCCGTGCCGCACCGCGGCAGCTATCAGCTGACGGGGACAAGGAGATAAGACGCCACAACAAAACTGCGTCTACCTCGTTCGTATATTCTTACCACTGATTTAATACATTCATTCACTTGGGATTGACAGCAAGTTTTCTTGACAAATACATTATTAAAACTTGATATTTTAAATATTCAAAATATTCTTGTTGATTCTTTTAATTTAATTTCTTTATAAAAAATTCAATTTATCTTTGGAATAAATATTTAAGTAATTGTTGAAGGTGCTTGAAACTGGTTGATTGTTGTTTATCTGGAGAGTAAAGGAAAAAAATATTCATGTAAATTCGGCGTCCCTTACAAGACACCGAGATCAACCATAGAGTCCCTCAGCATATGTCATAATTCATAAACAATCAACATTAATTAATAAACGGCCTCACACAATGTCATACATTAATTTGGCTAGCGATTTATGATTTTTCTAATTTTACTCTACCAGTAGGTATTCAATAAACAATTTAACGCTTGTTAGATATTTGGTTTGTACAAATTAGCCTACGGCCTTGAAATATTTTAGGGCAGCGATTATCTATATATTAATACACAAGCATGTTTCATTTCCTCCTTTTTCCTCAGCTCGTGTACATCGTAGGAGAAATCCGAGCATACCGTTAGAAAGGTATAGTCCTGTAGATGAGCAGAATCACATTCTAATTCACATCGGACTCCAGGGCTACGCCCCACAGGCTTTCAAAGTTCCAATGTTAATCTTATGGAGAAAGGAGAATTGAATGAATCATTAGACAGCTGTTGTGAAAAGAACAGATGTTTTAGTTCTAAAATGTTTTTAAGCTTCTTGGGTCCAGATCAACTGAAATTTTGATCGAATTTCGATCAGGAGGCGATCTCTAGTTGTATATAATGCACGGAACAAATGCAATACTAAGCTGTAATTGGTACTAAGTTTTTATATGATTATAAATATTTAAAATATAAGCCTATTTCATTAAAAAAGTATATTATAAAGGGAAATTTAAATTTTTTAATTCATTCTAATTAAAACAGGCAATGGATACAACGATACTGAAGATGCACCCGTCAATGCTGATGAGAAGACTTTTGCAGAAAAAACCCAAATAGGCCTAATCAATGTTTTAGAAAATACATCTTTATAATATACTTATTTATTTATTTAATTAAATTGTTACAGTCGCCTCGGGTTGCACTTATGCCTGTAGTCACAGTTAACTGGTTTCACACAGAACATCCTTTCCCAAGAAAATATACTAAACCGTCTTTTCGGCCCTACCTTAGAACTTCAAAATTACACACTGCTCTAACGTACATGAGCAGTGTGAACTCATAACCCAATTCGGATGGTAGCCTTGCTCCGAACCCAATATGAAACCCGAATAGGCCTAATCATCTCCCAGATCAACAGTCTTAGCCATAAAGTTACACTTCATCTGCTTTGTGTACATTAAAACATATGTTATGGTTTTATTTTAAATCGGGAGGCAGATGATAATATTGAGTGAAGAACTATTAATAACCAAATTACAAAAAATATACCTAGAATGATAATACTATAATAAGAAGTTTTGTGGCTTTGAGCGACTAAAAATTCTACTAGGAGCATTAACAACATTACAAACTATTACAAGTTGACTGCTGATTTTTACCGTTGTAATAATTTTTGTAAAAAACTTGAGCGTGTATGCAAATTATAAAATACATTCTGAACATGATAGGGACGCAATGGGTGGTGATTTGCGGTATGAGAAACGCCTACATTATTTACATTAAAACATGTTTTGGTTTTATTTTAAGACGAAAAGTGTCAAATGATCATATTGAGTGACGATGATACATTAATTGAAATTTAAGTGTATCAGTCAACGAAGTGTTGGTATTCTGTTAGCTGAATATTTCCGGAATCCTTTTGGTCATTTAATAGATTGCAGAATTATGGGAGCGAGTTAAAATCAAAGACGTTTGTCCTACATACTAGGGGAAAATGTACCAGGTTAAAAACTTTACAAAAAAAAAACAGGAAATATATAAGAAAGATTTTCTGAAGGTTCTTCTTAAGGATTCTCTATGTACAGTGATTTAAAAAAGTCTGCTTTGTTTACACAAAATCAAGAGCTTTAATTGGGAGGGACGAATAGTGATAGTAAGTGAAAATGATCTATTTTGAGTTGCTGTGTTTAAATTTGGTGATTAAAAAATAGAAAAATCTGTCAGGAGCTAAAAAATCCATTTAATTATAGGACAAACAAGACAATGATACAATGTATTGAAAGTTTATTTACTCTGAAATGGGTCCTGAACATCTGACATGTTTTTTTCTCATTGCCGCTATTCTATGTTATATTAAAAAGCCGTCTTAGCTCAAAGAGACTATGATTTCTCTCAAAAGTTATTTTTCATAGATCAATATAAGTTTAAAAACAGACAATACGAAGCATTTACAACCGGTTGCTTAATGGTATTATACTTAGGATTGTAAAGAGTGCTTTGAGGACGAATGGCCCGTTCAAACAGTATTGCTAAAATATTATACAAATTAAAATTACATGTTCTGGAAACTTTTGTAGTGAAGAACTGGTAATCCACTAGCGTTCATGCTATTTTAATTTTATGACTAGGGGCTTTTGCCCCTATGCGCCACTAGTAAAGCTCCTACATCTACAAAAAGGAAGAGAGTGAGGACCATCTCCAGTGAAGAGGAAGAAAGGTTTTCAGTCAAGGACATGAGCGATGAACTTGTTGTCTCGGAACCTGAAGGACCTCCTGAACACGACGCCGAACTTGTGTTCAAGGACCCAGTGGCTGGAGACTGGCTCTTGATTAAATTTGCATTCAAAAGAAGTGTAAAATACTTTGTCGGTGTAGTAGAGAGCGTTGTTCCTAATGTATGACTTCGAATAAACTTTGCTAAAAATATTGGAAAATTCGTTTTCAAGTGGCCTAAACAGAAAGAAGCAAGTGTAGTGGTGTGACGGGGTCAACGGTGAGATAAGAGATAAGCCTACCGGCGAGCAAAGCGTGTCCCGGACCCGCCGTTGACCCCGGCACGCGCCACCGTCGCCGGCATCCCCCACCCCCGAGGTTACGCAGGAAAACTTATGTTAACTGAAAAACTGTACTTCTAGTTCTACCGCCAGACCACTAAGATGTTCGTGAGAGCTCCTGTGAGAACTTTCGATTTTCGGGGGTAAGTCACTAATTATCGTACCGTATTTCCTTTTTATTTTAATTTTTATCGAATATTTCAGTCTCGCTTGTATTTCCTGTTTTCAGAAAAATCCAACTCGAATAAATTTAACTAATTGTAACGTCGTTTATTAGTATTCGGTCAGAGGCAAGTGTCTCTTGGACCTGATTGAGTATATAATACAAGTCATTAAACTTATAATAATGTAATCTTACTGCTTACCGTCAAACACGATCCAAATTATGTCCTTGTACGACGGCCGTTTCGGAGATTACTCCATCGACGGGTACACGTCGCAGCACACTAAACTATGTCATTAGTTAAAATTGTCTTAGCTTTCGCTGCGTCAGTTCGATTAAAAATAAACACAAAACACATATTATAAAAACTACACGAACAATACATTGGAGCACGTGCACGGCTGTAGACGACAGGCGACCGACTACGGACCGGAACTTGGTTATCACTGGAGCTGTGACGTAGGCCTGCTGGACAGCTGATGTTATCAGTGTGCCAACCCCACGATCATATTATATCAGCACATCTTTGATTTTTATAATTTCGTCAAATATGGGATTGGCGGATGAATTTATCTGGGAGTTCATGACTAGGTTGGGCTCTTTTTTTGTGCTCTGGTAAATGTGAAAATTCTCAATGCAATTTAATTTTCTGCTTTTATTGCCGATATGGAGGATTTCTAATTCATCTATTTTCGAGTAATCGTGTTTGTGTTGTTGGATGTGCTCTGCATAATTTGAATCAGGATTTGGTTTTTTGATGGCATTTATGTGTTCTGTGTATCTTTTTTTGAAACACTTCCCAGTTTGGCCGATATAATAGGCGTCACATTCACCACATTTCAACTTGTATACTCCAGGTTTTTCTACTTTTTGAACGGGTTTCTTAGGCTGTGCATTTGACAGTTTACGTTGGAGGTGGTTACTCGTTCGATAGGCTACTCCGTATTTGTGTCTATTCAAAGTGCGGGAAGCCAAACGTTGTGTTAAAGTGCAAAACTCCATTGTGACAAATTTTTTCAGTTTCCGGTTTCTCTTCTTTACGATTATTGTTTTTATTTTTGTATTTAATTTTTCTGTGTAGCTTGTCAATCATATCTACACTGTACCCATTATTTGTGGCTATGTATTTGATTGTGTTGAGTTCGGTCCTGTAATTTTCCTCACTTAGTGGTATATTGACGAGTCGGTGAATCATTGAGTTATAGGCTGCAAGTTTGTGTGAATGGGGATGGTTGGAACTACTATGAATGGTTGTGTCAGTATTGGTAGGTTTTCTAAAAATATTGAACGTGTGGTTGCTGTCAGATTTTGTTAATTTGAGGTCCAGAAAATTTATTGAAGCTTCTTTTGGCAAGACTATGGTTTTAAACCAATCATAAAACGTTGCCTCGTCAATCCAGCCTGACTTCGAACGATTGTATCTAGTGCCAGGTGGGCAGCCACCAGGCACCATGACTATGATCCACGAATCATACATCCTTTCTGCTTTGTAGCAGACGTATGGGGCCAGCAACTCCCCAGCAGCAGTCCCAGCAAACATAATTGATACCGCGCTTTTGGTTGAGTTGATTATTCGTTCGGAATACTTGGTCCCACGTCGAAAAATACACTTAACTGATCCAGGGTCATCACTGAGATTGGTTTCATCATAATTCAGAATGTGGCTTGAAGGTATACCCTCGATTGTAGTTTTTAGATTGGCAAAGAATTTTGACACATCGTCGACGCAAATTTTAGCTCTTCTAACTGTGATATTTCTGCTCATCCTCAGCCTCAGGTCGTGGTGACGATTGAGGAATCCATTTACCCACTCCTCTCCAGGTAGGTTGTCCTTAAAAAGTGCAACTTGGCGTCCTTCTTTATCCAAGTACATCATTACAACAAGACGTAAATCTATACGGGATAGAGGAAATCCCCATTCAGAAACCTTTGCTGAATGGACAGCAATTAAATTTTCCTCTATTTCAGAAAGGACAGGCCATGACGTCCAGTGCATTTTCCGGTGAAGTGATCACTAATGGTTGATCGGGGCAGTGAATACTTTTTCGCAGCGGCACGAAGTGAAAGTTTATTTTCTTTCATGTCCTGCACAGCTTTTTTTCAATAGTTCATATCTCTCATTTGAGTGATTCATTTTCACTAATTTCACTAAAACTTAAACACTCCACTATTTGGACAAACTAATAACGCAAGAAATGAGAAAGCGTAATAGGTTAAGCCAGAGAAAGTGTAAACATTGCACTGACGAGAAGCGCGAATATTTGACATTTCCAGTCACTGCCGACTAGAGTGACCGAGTCAACAATGGCATACGAATAATATTGATTTTTTTAAGAATACGATTGCAAACTTATCGCAATATCGATCGCAACTAAGTTTGTAATCGAATAAGATCGTCCGTTTTCACTTTCGTAATGTGTTTCCGAATTTATATGCCTTAGCCAGACAGCGATATTTCTTTGCTGTAGATTCGCTGTGTTGGCAAAACTGATAAAACATTTTAGACAAACGAATCTGAGTGGGGAGACATTTACAGCTGTTTAGTGTGTTTATAACCGATTCCGACAAGACGTTATGTGAGAGGTTAGTGCTTTTGGTGTCTTCATTATAATAATTTACGTCGAGCGTAACACGGATGACCGAGCCAACCGACCCTGACCGAGTCAAGACCGTTCTACGGACATTTTACCTGGTCCTTCGAACATTTTCATTTGAACCAAGGTCGTAAATTTCACTAATTGAATTTCACATTTTCAATAACTTTTCAATAAATTCATTTTCTCCTTTATCACACATTTTTTGGTCCTCCGAGCCGGATTTATGTGTGATTCAGTCCTTTGGAACATTGTCCAGTGCATAACTTTCATTGTATCCCCTTGGGCCAGTGGTTTTCCCAACGGGTAGGCGATCTTCCCGAAGTGCGACCAGTTTTCCCCTCGGGAGTGTGGTATTCCCACTGGGTGGGTGACTTTCCCACTGTCCTTTTCTGATGATAAACTCATTCACATCTCTCTCGCTCGCAAATTGAACTATTGCTGGCTATGTTTATGAATTTGAATTGTGTCTTCTATTGACTAGTGATTTATACTGATGTATTAAAATGGATTTTATTTTCAATTAAGAAAATAATATTTCTTGTGTTGTAATTAAATCTGGGGGAAAAGGCAGATTGAGTAGCTGGACCTCAAGATTGAATTTTCTTATTCATGTAGTCTCTTGAATAATTTTCTTTGAAGCTCATTTCAACTTGAAAATATGCTTATTCATTTGTAATAAGAGTTAAGCCTATTTTGCTCATGTACAAATATTAGCCAATTAATTAAGCTAATTTCTTTGAGGTAATTAAGCCTACGTTCTCTTGTTTTATTTTCTCTTGTGCAATTAAACCATAGGCTATGCAATAAATGCTAATGAAATAACATTGGTATTGTAAATAGCAAACTCTGACAATCTGTCCTTTGACAATTGTTGAATATTTTTTCTTTCTCGCCTTTGGCCTTTATTACTGTTATTCAATACAGTTCCTCATTCAAATAGGCCTGGGCCTACATGTTCACATTGAATTTAATTGCGCTTTTCAGTTGTGTTAATTAAGGTTGAAACCTATTTTTAGGTTATTTTAAGTAGGCCTAACTTAATAATTTTCATAACTGACGAACTAGTGCCCAGTATTAAATTCAATTTCTCTAAATGTTCCTTACATCGTGTCTCACAATTTTCTTGTACATTGTTTTCCCTACTTTAAGTCATTTTTAGTGTGATGTTTCACTCAAATCTAGCGCAATGCTCCAAAGGAATTTAAATATGAGACAGCGCCAGTCTAGACTCGTTTCGTCAAACTCGAAGAAGCGGTCAATAATTTAACCAGCACACCTCCTCTCACTTCCGTGCAGATTCGACAATTGACCAATATCTTTGATAAACTTAAGAAAAAACGTGCCGACTTCGAGTTGAACTTATAACGTCTCATTGACAGACACTGAAGGTGACCTTGAAACAACTTTGTCCTCAGACGTTGATGAGGTCAATGACCTCTATGTCCGAATTTCGAGCATAATTGAAGTGCACACTGCTGCCACATTTTTGCAGATAAGCCTACTTTTAAATATCTTATGTAAAACTGTATCGTCCCCTGCGCCAACTGTATCGTTGGTTCGGAAAGAATGGCCGTGACGTCTTCCTTTTTAAATTCGGACCAGTCTGGAACATTAGGAAACACATACAGATTAGCAGATTTTTCTCTGAGGAATGTCCCTAGAAACGAGTTTTCTGAGAGCTTCTCAAATACTTTGCCTATGTAAATTTTAATTCCTGTATTGTATTGAAACTTTACTTTAACCCAGTGTCCTTCTTTAATTTCTTGGTTTGACAAATCGTAAAGAGAATCACTGGAATCGGAATTCATTTCCTCAATAATAGCTTCTTCATCACTTTGATTTTCCTCTTCCTTTTCTACCACTTCATCTGGGTCATCCATACACTGCTTCCTTCTTTTTCAAGGTCTTCTTAGCAAATACTGCGATCAGCGGGTACGTCAAGCTTCTTTTTACGTTTTTTTGTAGGTTGGCTTTCTTCTCCACCATAACGCATCTCTTTAAGGAAGGTAACTAAACTGTCACTTACATCAGTATTTTCTTCCCCATTTTGATTGGATAGTTCTTCTTTAGGTAGCATATTAAGAACTTTATCCCTATTAATTGGAAGTATGCCAGCCTTACTAAATCCAGCTATTATGTGAGCTTCCAATACTGTCGACATTGAATTTATAGTATTTTTTAAATGTGTAGGAAAATACCTTTTATCAAATGCATTACCTTTGCACTTAGATTTCGCGTCCTCCAGGACTTTCCGCCAGCTCTTCTTAAGAGGCGCAAAGAGTGCAATATCTAACGGTTGAGTCAAGTGTGTCGAATTCTCGGGCAGAAAGACAAAAGAAATGTCGAGTTGTTGACACAATCTATAATAACCTCTGGTGATAGGTGTGAGCTTAAATTATCCCCTATTATCACCTTTTTCCCTATAAGTCTGCGGCAATAAGGCTTAATTACCCTCTGAAACCAATCCAAAAATGTAGTGCCATCCATCCACCCAGACTTAGTGCGGTTATACAAAGTCCCTTCTGGGCCACCTTCACACCACAAATCATACAAATTTGTTGCTTTGTATATCACATATGTAGGCAGGAGGTTTACCAGAGGCTGTAGCGGAGAACATGACGGAGACATTTAATTTAGTTTGGTTCATTACTCGCTCTGGATACTTGGACCCTCTTTTAAAAATTAATTTGCGTCGTCCGGGGTCATCAGAGAGAGCAGTCTCATCATAGTCAATGATGGCTTCGGGTACGACGCCTATTAAGTTTTTTGAAAGTTCATCGAAATAGGAATTCACCGTTTCTTTTGATACAGCTGCTCTGCTCCTCTTTATGTTTTGACACATGCGCTTAGATAGTTTATCCTTATGCCTGGTCAAAAATCCAACTTACCAGCCCACACCTCGCATGTTGGTTTTGATTTTTTTTATAGTCTTACCTTCTCTGTCTAGGAAGTATTTGACAAAGCACCGTACGTCAAAAGCACTTAAAGGATAACCCACCCCCCACATTTCATCAAGGACTCAACCAGTTTCTCTTACACATGTTTGCCAAGCACTGTTTGTCCACCAATCTTATTAAACACGTTTTCTTGACCGGTAATAGGCCTAGTTGTTTTAGAACTTTTTTTTACAAAACGATGCAGGGCTGATTTGCCTATATTTCTCTATATTGAACATCTAGATTTTCTAACTGACATGCCCCTATTCACAGCATCAATAGCCTTTTTTTTAAAATCTTCTTCATTTGTGGGACGGTAGGCTTTGGATCGTGGATCTCATTTATACGTTCTCGGCATACTTTCTTAACTACTTGCTTAAATCAAATCACCTAAAAATCATTAAAAATTAAAATCATAATTATTAACATATTAACTAAGTTAAACAATCAATTAAATGATGGTCTTATGATTTAAAAATATAAAAAAAAACTTATAAATTTGTTTGTTAAGCTCATGTCCCTATTCACCCCGCCGCTTGCCTTTCAAAAGTGTAGTAAATACAAGTAATAATTGAATTGTTTATTGCAAAAACCCCCTATCTGACTATTTTGGTCAAATTTTAGTTTTACAAATAACTGTAATGTATGTTTTTAATAATTATTATTAATGAGTAAAAATTCTACTTTTCCATCTAGAAGCTCTTATGTAATTACCAGTATAACTACGGGTAGTTGACTTATTTACGATCCTTATTCTAATCTTAATAACTTGCTATAAACTTTTGCCTGATAAAATAAACTTGTAAAAGTTTTTGGAAATATATTCCAAAACATTATATTGCAGTGCTGTATTATTGTAAAGTATTTCTTTAATGGTTTATCTTTTTATATTCTACTGTATAGTTAGGTTTTTTTTTGTATTGTACTTAGGCTAGTAACTTAAGAATAAATTATACATTTTTATGTTTCGTGTTTCCAGATTTTGTTTGTATCGTATTCTACTAGATACATAAAACGGACAGGTATCCGTTTGGTATGTAGTTAAACAAATAATTCATTTCCATAAATTTTTATTATAACTTGTTTCGGCGCCACTGGGCGGGAAGACGTGCTTAGAGGATGAGAACCTTTTTGGACAATGCAACCGATGACGTCAGTGTCATTCTCAGTGTCGACTGTGAGGAGCTGGATACTCTGGATCAATATTCAGATTTTTTAAATTCTCATAAAACTGATTTTATTGATACACTAAAAGTATTTCACACCAATATAAGAAGTTTTACAAAGAATTTCGATGAAATGTTAGTTCATATTCAGGCTTTAAATACATCGTTAGATATTATAATATTTACGGAATGCTGGTTGAGTTGTTCGGGAGGGGAGGTGGGTTTGGAGGAGTTTGATATGTTCAGGTAATGGCGCCGACGCCACCCTGCAAACTCGCACCTATATAGACTACGCTGCTGTTACTGACTTACTTACAAATTCCGACTTAATCAAAACGATGGTGTCGTTGTTTACGTAAACAAAAGACTTGCTGCAATGTGTGAACAGGTTACTTAAGGAAATGTTTATGGACTCTCGATTAATTTCACATTATTCAACGAACAATTCAACTTACTGTCTCTTTACAGAACCTTTGATAGTGATATGGACACATTTCTAGATAGTTTAGGAATTTACTATAGTAATATCAACAAAAATAAAATGTGTATACTTATTGGTGATTTAAATATAGATTTACTGAAGACCGATAATTCGACAGACTTGTACTTGAACACTTTATTGGAGGCAGGGTTGGCACAATGTATAAATAAACCAACCAGGGTAACTGATAATAGCTTATCGTGTATCGATCATGTTTTTGTTCGATATCGAGACATGAGTTCCGTCAAGTCAGCTGTTCTGAGGACCGGTGTCACTGACCACTACTCGACGGCCCTCACTATCACTGGCACACAAGACCACGTGACCACCGGTCCCGATGCCGACGCCACCCTGCAAACTCGCACCTATATAGACTACGCTGCTGTTACTGACTTACTTACAAATTCCGATTGGTCCACCGTTTTAAATTGTTTTGATGTTGATACCTGTGCTACAAAATTGATTACTTTAGTAAACAATGCTATTGATAGTTCAAAAAAATTGTTAGGTATAGGCTAAAAGCCAGGATATTTTTGTTATTGTTTGGGATAGGAATGAAAGCAGGCTTACATTGTTACAGAACTTACTTTTTATCAAGGTAAGTCTGCTTTCTTTCCTATCTCAAACAAAAATATTATGATAAATAAGTAAACTTACCTTTCCTTGAGGATAGGCCTTGTCCATCGGCATTTCAGGCGGTTGGGTCCATTTTTTGAGAGTGAAAGTGGATGATAGCGGGCAATCAATGAATTGCCTCACTTCAACTTTGCCCTGTTCACTTGATCGGAACATAAACTGTTTATAAGTAGAGATTTTCAACATTTCCTTATCTTGCCTAGGCACATTTCTTCCAGATGTTTGGTCCGATGCAGTCATTTTCTTATAATATTTACTCCACCATTTTGTGAAGTTCAAGATGTCCTCAGTATTTACGTCATGTACTTTGAAGCGTCCTTTAGTGCTAGACCTAAGTATAAGCTCAGCATATTCCGTAGGGGTGTAGATTCTATCCACCTTTCTTATTACACGCTTAATGTTACCAAAGTCCCTATCGCAGGGAGAGTAGGAGTGGCCTCGTACTGGAAAATTATATGTTATAGTCTCGAAAAAACTATTGTCACACAAACTAAGTAAAAACCTTATGACAGTGTGGTTTTTATTCTGCCCAAATGGGCCGTCGCTGAACAAAATCAGATGTTTTATATTATCTGGAATTTCATTCCTAATATATCTTATCTTATCTTATACTCTAAAACAAGCTCCGTTTGTCCGGGCAAAGTTTTTTTCGCTCCTAGGATTTTTTATTTTTTTATTGAATATGGGGGTTTTGGCCACCAGAAATCGATTGGAGCTGGTCCCATAGCTGGGAAAAATCCGGTTTTCGCGCTAGAGCATTTCAAAGTTTCCATGTTATCCTTATGGAGATTTTTTAATTGAACAAAATCAGCTGATAACTGTAGTTATAAACCAATGTGTTACATCTTTAACCTGTTGCTTAGGAAAATTATACCAAAGTGCATCACCCGTCGGCTTGGCGAGTGAGCGAAGCGAACGAGCTCGTCTTTAAAATGGAAGAGGGCGAGTGAGCGGAGCGAACGAGCTTTGTGTGAGAACGAAAGTAATAATGTTACCGAGCTTAAGCTCGGTCCCCCTGGTACTTCAAACAAGAATGAGCATACTTCATCTGGTGACTTATACGCCTGTCCCTCATGGTATAGGTACATTTTTGCCCCATTTGTTTTCAAATTGTGTATACCAAAGACATTGACCCACAACTGTCTCATATAGAAAACCTCTTGAAGCGGAATATTGGGTAGAGGGAGGTTCTGCATATAATCAAAACATATGGCAATTGTGTCGTCATCTTTGTTTTCACTTGCTGATTTCATTGATGAATAAAACTTTTTGGCCCTTTGATGGATCATTAGTTCGGCAGCTACATTTCGTTTTGCATTATCGCTCAAATGTGGGTCTCTCAGTTTGCTTTTCAGACCTTCACACTCACAGCAAACGTCAACCTGAGGACGTCCGAAAGATAAATTAAAATTCTCCTTAAAATAATTGTAATAAAAGTTGTACTTCACCAAATTACCAACCTCTGGATGTTTTTTCATAAACATTTCGTGCGTGACTTTAACATTAAGTTTGGCGTCCAAGTATTTTTTTGGCCTACCACCGTAATGTGTTTCCTTCACTTCAAAGGAAGAAATGTGGTCATGTATAAGTATACACAAGTTACCAGGGATAGCATTTGCACTTCGCTTTTTGCCTCTGTTGTCAACCGGACTCTTACTTATAGTTAAAAGTTTACAAATTCTCTTAATACGATCAGGAGAGACGCCGTGTACTTCCCGAAATATGTTTTTGCACACAGTTGTCAGCTCTCCATTAATTCTTATTTTGTAAATAAATGTATTATTTCTTTTAAAGTTAGGCTCATTAGGTTCCATTTCGTCTTCTTCTTCGATTTCATCATGTTCTTGACGAACTTCGTTTCTTCTTTGTGTCGTACGTTTGTTTACATTCCTTCTATTAATCAATGTTTGCAGATATACATCTTGTGTATTCTTACTATCTAAGCCATAAAAATTAGCCCAGATTTGCTTCTTATGTTCTTCGTTTATTTTACTGTGACATTTAAGTGAGCACTTACATAGTAAATGTTGTGGAACAGTTTTTCCAGGAACTACCTTCCCTTTGTGCGAAACGTAACCTAGTCCTTTAACGATTGCGTCACGTACCTTGTTCCGTTTGTAGGAAGATGTATTTCTAATACCTCTTTTTCTCTTCATAGGTGGTTCATCTGCTTCATCTGAACTGTCAGACATTATTCTAGAAGATTTACTAAAACTTCACTAAGTGTCCCACACTAAGTAACCACAATGAAAAGAATACAACTTTATGGTAACACACACTTTAGGCTTCTTTCACGAGTGAAGAGGTTAATAGTGTTTAGTGAATACTATTGTAAACAAAGCTATTGTGCTGTGAGTACACATACTGCCAACTGTCCAGGTTTACAATAGTAGTTTTCATCACTAGGAGCAAAAGTGGGTCTTTTTGGTGCGTAATCGTGTTTTAAAAACGATTAAGCATCAAAAAGACACTTTTGCTCCGAGTGATGAACAACGTTTTTTTATCATGATGCGAAATTAGACTTTTGATCATTAAAAATATTAACTATAAAGATGTATTTTCGAGGTTACATTTACAAAGTTAGTAATATGCAGTGTTTACATTTATGTTATTTACAAACAATCCTCTTTATAACGTTTGAATTTAAAAATTCTGCTCCTCAACATTAATAAATGAATAATAATATACATAGCAAACGGCTGACTTTTAAGTACTAGGACTTAAAAAATTCTCCAGATGATTTTTCAGTCCTAGGACAATAAAGAATCGGTTTTGGTACAGTTGAGAGAACAAAAAACAGGCTGATTTCGTGCAGAATGATAAAAAAAAAATTTCCCAAGTTTGGTACAAAAATCCCTCAACTGCCAACAGTTGAGGGGTTTTTGCAACAAACGTATAATACTCGGCCCGATTTAGTTGCCTAGCAGCTGCCACACTTGAGTGGTTTTTGCACTAAACGACGTGTCTCAGTCTATCAGAAAGAAATCAGAAATGATTTATTTCCCAAAAAATACAAATAATACAAATCACATGTTTGCTAACATTGACATAAGTTGTTAACTTAAAACTAACTTATACTACATACATAGATAGGCCTACATAATCAATTAATTATATTACTATTAATAAATATAAAAAAAATTATGCCAGTACGGGAAATGGTCTGCATGGGCGAAAAGCCTGTGCGCAGACCGGATGAGCTGCTTTGCGACTGTCGATGGCAAGTTATAAATATTTAGAAATATTATTCATTTCTGAAATGTTATAAAATACTATATTTTATTAATAATAAATACAGTTAAAAATATAAAGGTTATTGAAATTGATAATAAAATATTTAATGAAAAGGGTTAACAAATAAAAGAAAGTTAGGATGTTATCAGTGTCACTCTCAGTACTAAAGGAAGGAATTTGGAACGCTAAATATTCGAGATAAAGAATGATAAAAAAGACGCATTGCTGTGCTGTCCTGGAAGGAGAGGGGTGGCAGGGGCAGTCGTGATCCGTGCGGGGGTCAGGTCCGCCGGTAGCCGGTTTTAATTATCAACTCGGCCTCCTCAAATCCAATTCTCATCAGAAAATCATTTATTCTTTTCTTAAAAATTATAATTGAGAGACAATTAAAAATGTTCAACTCATTGTAATACCGGCAAATATTGTTATATAAAACATGGGCAATATAAAATGAATTTGTCATTTCAATAGACTTAAAAAATTGCAGGGAAACTATGCCGATATTCTGGGAATAACGTGTATTATATGAATGTGGTACAACCAAAAAAATTGAATTGACTCTTTTATAAATATGGAGTGAAAGGAATTTTACAAATAGTTGTCTTATTGTTAGGATTCCACTTTCTTGAAAAAGATTAACAGAAGGATATCGTCTGCATTTCTTAAATCCAATTTTCAAAATAGTTTTTTGAAGGACATTTAAAGGGTGAAGTACTGTTTGTAACGCTCCGCCCCAGGCAATAATACCGAATGAAAGAAGAGATTGAACGTATGCAAAATACGCTAGTTTTACATCATTTTCATCGAGAATTTCGCTTAGTTGTTTGAATGCAAATATATATTTTCGAATTTTTTTCTTAAAAAAAAATCAATGTGTTCCGTCCACTTTAACCTAGTATCAAAAATAACACCTAGGTACTTATAATGTGAAACTTTTTCTATGAATTCACAGTTACAATTATTGTTCTGTACAACTAACCAGCTGATTATAAATGGACTATTTACATTTTATTTTAATTTTGCAACAAACAGATGTTTTTTTTTTTTTTTTTTTTTTTTTTTGTATTGAAAAGAGATAAACACAAGGTATTATTTTGGACATGTGGAGTAATGATGGATTGTGAGATTTGTTTTCTTTAAAATGTTTTTTTGAAATTTAGATGTGTAATTAAAGTAATTGATATATACTTTCACATACAACCCCTTCTTTTGTTTTGTTTTTTTGTGTTGACCGGGTTGTAGTTTGTTTTGTTTTGTCGGTTTTTTACATAGTGGCGCCCAACGTAGTGGGGCATTGGTGGAAGTATATTTTTTGCTGAAAAGTCACAACAGATTCATTGAGAATGGATGCTTTAATGAAAAAGAGAAAGGCTCTTAGGACGGCAATGAGCAAATGTTATAAATAAGTTCAATGAAGTTTGTAAAGAAGATATTAAGAAAGCTAATGCACTATTTGAGGTAATTGAACAGAGAAATCAAGAATTAAATGAATTGAATAAAGAAATTTTCGATTTAATGCTGGAAGACAATACAGATGAAGAAATATCAACTGAATTGGAAAAACAAGATGAGTATCAAAATATGTTTTCATCAGTAAAGGTGGAGTTAAACGCTATTAACAAGATAGAAGATGAAGCACGATCCCTGGACAATTCTGTGAGTAATTCTAATGTAATAGCCCAGAGAAATAACAGATTAAGACTTCCAAAAGTTGAATTATTGAAATTTGGAGGCGATTCAAGAGACTGGCTTCACTTCTGGAGTCTTTTCCAAGTAATTAACAAGGAAACTTCAATAAATGCTGAGGAGAAATTTCAGTATTTATATCAGTCCATGATTCCAGGATCCAGAGCTTATGATGTAGTGAAAAGTTTCCCTCCTACAGCTGATAATTATCCCAAAGCCTTAGAAGAACTTAAAAGTAGATTTGGGTGCGACGGCCTCCTAGTACCGGTACAAGTCTATGTCAGGGAATTATTAGCTTTAGTATTGAAGAACTCAGAATCAGGTAAATCTTTTTCACTTATGAAGTTTTATGACAAGCTAGAATGCCAATTAAGAGCTTTGGAAAGTTTAGATGTCACGACAGATAAATGTGCTTGCATTTTGTTACCTTTAGTCGAATCCTGCTTACCAGATGACCTTCTAAGAGCATGGCAGGGATCCAGTTTAAATCCTCAAATCAGTCCAACCACGGATCGTCAGAAGCGGAAGAAGTAACACTGAAAAGGCTGAGACAGTTTATCAAGTCGGAAGTTGAAGGCGAAGAGAGGATCGTTTTAGCTAAATCTAGTTATGGTTCTACTAAGAAGGTGAGTTCTAAGAATAGTAGTTCCAATAAAAGTGAGGAAATGGCAACAGCCTCTTGTCTTTTAAACAAAATTAAAGACACAACATGCATTTTCTGTTCTCAGTCTTCTCATAAGAGTATTAATTGTTTCAAAGCAAAGAAAATGGACTGCAATGACAGGAGACAAATTGTATTAGATAAAAAAGCATGTTTTTCTTGTTTGGCTCAAGGCCACACATCTAAGTTTTGTAAACGGCCAATTAAATGTAACTTGTGTTCACGCAAACATCCTGCTATTATGTGTAAGCCCAATGGTGGGCAAGAAGATGTTGAAAAACCAAATGGGCGTGGTCATCATGTAAAACCGGATCAAAACCAGGTATCTGAGGTTAAAGATTTGTCAAATTTACAGGGGAAATATCAAGTTTATTTACAGACTGTGGTGGTTAATCTTATTCATGATGGAATATCCACTCCTGTTAGAGCATTGATAGACACCGGTTCCACGAGATCTTATATTCTTGCAGTAACTGCCTCTAAGATAGGTTTAAACCCTGAAGGACAAGAGAGTTTAACTCATTCACTTTTTGGCGGTGTTAAGACAAACGAAGTCAAACATAATGAATTTAAGATTACTCTAGGTAGCTTGACAAATGATTACAAATGTAGATTTAAAGTTTGGGACCAACCCCTCATTGGTGAAAACATTCCTAGTGTTGAGAGGGGACTGATTAGTAAGCAGCTTAAAGAAGCTAACGTATTTATTTCTGATGTGGGTAAAACTAACCAGAAAATTGATGTGTTGATTGGTGCCGACGTTGCAGGCAAGTTATTCACAGGTAATAAAGTAGAACTAGATTGCGGATTAGTCGCCATAGAAACCCTTCTAGGTTGGACACTGATGGGTCGGATATCAAGTGAAACCAAATCCTGTGGAAGTAAGTTGAATCAGTACTCATCCTTTGACATGTTTTGTGGTTGTGGTAGTAAACCTAGGGAAGATCTTTCGAAGCCCTGGAAATTGAAGACACTTGGAAGTACTGATCCGTCTGAACACATATTAAAAGGGGAGTTGAACGATATGACTCTTAGTCACTTCAAGAGGACTGTAAGTGTAAATAATGAGGGACATTATGAAGTAAACCCTCCTTGGATTGAAGACTGCAACTACTCCCGAGTAACCATGAAATCGCCAAGAGGAGACTTCAGTCAACGATTGACAAAACCAAGAAAGACGGTTATTTTGAGAAATACGACGAAGTATTTGGCAACTGGAGAAAAGAGGGAATCATTGAGGAAGTTCCAACTGAAGAAGGAGGACCGTGTTCAGGAAATAAAAAATGTCAGGGAACCAGGTCAATGGAGGTTCGTTCCTGGTATGCTTAACCCCGCTGATCTACCATCAAGGGGGTGTATTGCAAAGGAACTACTGGAAAGTCAACGGTGGGAGGGCCCAAACTGTTTGTATAAACCGAATAACGAATGGCATGCGGAAAGTGTGAATCTCAATGAAGAAGAAATTAGCACGGAGAGAAGAAAAACTGTTTGTTCTTCATCAGCGATTACAACTTATGAAAAGGAAGATAATACCTTTCCCACACGATCAAAACGATTGACAAGAATTCCTAAGAGGTTGCAAGTTAATGTAACAAGTTAATTAACTTGGGTGGGAGGATGTTCTGTACAACTAACCAGCTGATTATAAATGGACTATTTACATTTATTTTAATTTTGCAACAAACAGATGTTTTTTTTTATTGAAAAGAGATAAACACAAGGTATTATTTTGGACATGTGGAGTAATGATGGATTGTGAGATTTGTTTTCTTTAAAATGTTTTTTGAAATTTAGATGTGTAATTAAAGTAATTGATATATACTTTCACCTACAACCCCTTCTTTTGTTTTTTTTGTGTTGACCGGGTTTTAGTTTGTTTTGTTTTGTCGGTTTTTTACAATTATTATTAAGATGGAGTCCACAGGTGTGAATTTTTAGATTTTGTAAATAAAAATCAGAATACGTTGAAAGAGATATTGGCATAAATTTAGTTTTTGACACAGTTAAAGATAAAGTATTGTCATCCAACCACTTTTTCAACTGCATAAGGTCCCATGAAACGTTTGACTGTACCTTTTCCCACGTTTTGCCCTTAGATAAAATTAGAGTGTCGTCTGCAAATAAAAACAACTTGCTCTTTAAATTTAATTTTGAAATATTATTTATGTAAATCAGGAACAAAATTGGGCCAAGGGTGCTTCCTTGGACAACCCCATAATCAATTGGCATTGTAGTGCTGTTGACACTACAGATTGAAACCAGTTGTAATCTTTCAGTTAAATAACTCTTGAACCAGGCGTGTGCTATACCCCTGATTCCAATAGCCTCTAATTTCACCAGTAATTTATTTCTGTCAATGGAATCGAAGGCCTTTTTGAGATCAAGAAAAGTTAACATTGCGCGCCGATTTTCAGAAATTGAATTTTTTATCTCTCTGCTGACATCAAAAAGACCGTCCGATATATTTAAGTCCTGTCTAAATCCATATTGGTTTTCGAATAAAATTTGGTTATTCTGGAGGTAACCTGACAACTGATCTTTAACAACTCTTTCTAAAACCTTAGAAAAAACGCTAAGCAAGGAGATAGGACGAAAGTTATTTTTATCTTTAATATCATTAGATTTAAAAAGTGGGAATACCTTTGCAGTTTTAAAAGCAGCTGGAAAAACTCCATAATGCAAACTTAAGTTTATAAGATGAGTAAGCGGCTTAGAGACTATTAATGAATTGTCTTTGAGAATAGCAGCCGGTACACCATCATCACCAGGTGCGGACCCTCCCCTCAAACTGTTTATGTGTTTGATAGTGTCGAGTTCTGTCACAGGATTAAGTGAAAAAGTAGTTTCTGTTCTATAGTCAGAACCATTCACGATTTGGAAACCAACAGTGTTGATAGTGCTGGCTAAATTTCTTCCAACGCCGGCAAAGAAATTGTTAAATTCGTTAGCTACTTGAACTTTTAAATTATGCGAAATAACGGAATTGGAGGGTAAATATTTTTCTATTGGAAATTGTTCTTTTTTTAGATTTTCTTCCTGAAAGTTCATTAATAAGAGACCAAAATAATTTTGGATTGGTTTCATACTGCCTAACCTTTGCTCTATAATAATCCCTTTTGGCAGTTTTTATTTCATTGCTAACTCTTCTTCTAAGTTCTAAAAAACGTTCTCTTAAGTTAATATTAAAGGGTTGGGTTTTTAGTTTCTTACTTAGCTTATCACGTGATCTAATAGAACGAATTAGATCATTTGTAATCCAAGGTTTGAGTTTAAGGTACCGAGTAGAACGGGATGGTAGGCCTACTTAAAAACAAAAATTCGCAATTTTGCACGTTTATTTTATGTTTCTCACTATTAAGTACAAACATTTTTTTATTATTAAAATAATATTAATATGGCAAAACTTACAGTAATCTGAATGGTTTCAGGTGCCAATCAATGCTCTAAGAAAGTGAACGACATCAGAAAGCTGACCGAATATACACGGGGATATGAGGACTTTTACGACTCAATTTTACAATGGCCAACTACTGAGGCTCCAGATCCTCAAGAGACGTTAGATGCGGATGACTAAAAGCCCAAATGAAGATGTAGTTTGGTAAGATTAGTTCAATGTGTTTTCTTTCTTACTAGTTTTTGTCAAATTAAATACCATGAATAACGAAAATTATTTTATTTGGGGACAAATCCTATACAACCAATCCTGAACCATCAATAATGTGTATTATCTTTGAAATGGAGTATATTCATTATTTTGGAGAGTCTAAAACATAAAATCTTAAATAATGTAAGACATTAATAACCACATTTCATTTTAAAAAACTCCATAACTCGCGTTTGTTGTAAAAACCCCCTAAGTGAAATTAAAAAAAAAAAAAAAAAAAAAAAAAAAAAAATTGTGTTTGGTCTTATTGACTCAAAAATAAAGTCAGTGCTGTATCTACATAAATTAAGTTTAAAAACCAAATATAATGCAAATAGTTATTATTTTTTAAGTTAAATGGTTTTTTGTTCGTCCTGTAAAATTATAAAAATGACAGTTAGGGGGTTTTTAAAATAAACGATTCAATTCATAAAATTTTTATTTTTAGTAATTTTACATAAATAGAACACTATTTTACTCACCAAAATAAGCCGAATAAAAAGAAAAACAAGCCGGTGAATTAGCATTTGTCATTT
Source organism: Neoaliturus tenellus (assembly GCA_030545055.2). Lineage (NCBI taxonomy): Eukaryota > Metazoa > Arthropoda > Insecta > Hemiptera > Cicadellidae > Neoaliturus > Neoaliturus tenellus. The sequence goes on along the minus strand of CM061531.1, from coordinate 178,489,760 downwards.
ACAGACAACACTCTGTATGTTATGTTTTTAACCAATAATTTCACATCTGTTTTCGCAGTGCTATCAACATTAAAAAAATACTTCACATATTATCCAGTAGTGAAATACTATAACAGGAAATTTTATCTATTATATTATATATTAATTGTAATAATTTAACTATCGATATGGTAACAAAAATTAAGCTAAATATTTTTTTCAGTATTTGTCCATATCCACCCCAGTGTCCCTATTCACCCCATTCTACGGTATACCTCAGACACACCGATTCACAAGGCAACATTAAATCCCGCCTCCTTTGTGCAAAATCTCGCGTTGCACTCTTAAAAACCATCTCGCTCCCAAGATTTTAACTTTGTGCTGCTTTGTTATTGGTAGACTTATATGACATAGTACCCAAGCTTTGCCATTTCAACCCCACTTAGTGAGGTGCTGGACAGAGTCGACCATTGTTTTGTCATGGATCGCAAGAGAACCAGCGAGGTGGACAACATTCGTGGCGAACAGAGTAGCCAAAATTCAGGAAGTTAAAGAAATAACAGACTGGAAACACGTCAGCACCGAGGAGAATCCCGCAGATGTCGTCTCTAGGCGGAAAACGACCAGAATCCTGTCTAATTCCGCTCTATGGTGGTGTGGCCCATATTGGCTCTCAAAGGATTCATCGTACTGGCCTGAGGACTTAATATCTATGACCGATGACATCCCAGAGACTCGAGTTCCAAAAATCTCTATGTTCTTAGTCAATAATACTCCAAGTGAAAATAAAGTTATTGACGAACTTTGCCAAAGGTTCTCATAAAACAAAGGGTAAACAGTGTTTTAGCATGGTGCCTTCGCTTCATATGCAATGCTAAATCTATGACACGAATTACTGAGCCACCAAGTATAAAGGAAATCAAGCTCGCCGAGCTGATCGTATTAAAGCTTATAAGGTAAATGTCCCCAATTGTTGACACTCTAAGGGAAGTCTGTAATTTTGTATAATATAAATAATTACGTTACTCTTATTAAGTTAATATAATAGTTGTTTTCAATCCAGTATGTAATAATGTATAGATGTATGGAATTCAACAAGGCCAAAGTTACACTTTAAACATTTATTTTAAAAATAACTTAACTCCCGACATTGCTGGTGTTATTGACACCCTGATTTGAGCTTTTTCCAATTATTTACACGACACCATTTTGTACGAATTATTGACACTGTTAACAGCACCTAAATAGTGACGTTACTTTTGGTTTGAGAATAAATAAAACACCTTTATTTGACTTATTCTTTATTAAGTTTAAGCTGGAAATCAACCTAACACATTATACGGTATTCTTAAATTTAGAAATAGAACCAAGATTAAAATAAATCCTAATTAAATGTTTTTCAAGTTTGGAATTCTCTTGTCTAAGAAGAGGAACAAAATGAAAGTGTGAAACCCTAACACGTTTTGCTACTGTTTAAAATAATATTTAAAAGTAATTAACAGTAACATAGCACATCTTTGAAAAGCTACTAAGACTTACGAATGAATTATCTTAAAGACATGTCCATAGTCTTTAGTTGAACTAGCATGAAATAAATATTTAACGCATTTTTAAAATCTCTGGAACATAGTATTGTCCTCTTTTTGTTTTTAATATCGGCGGGTTTATGATGGAAACTATGTCTTTGGTTGGATAAAAAAAAAATATCGTCTTCATTTGGCCATTTCCATGTATCAATCCCTGCCATTGACATCACCTTCACAATCGCACCATCTTCTTTCTTCTCTAAAACCACTCCTGGAAAGTATTCACCTTCATAATTTACTATGACAAAAGAATTTAAAGTAACTTTGTGTTCTTTTTTGGAAATTTCATCGTGTGTGACTATACTTGAAGACTTTACTTTCCGGCCCTCAAGGATTTTACCAGATTTCTTTCCTTTCTTCTTTTTCTCTTCGAGTGATTTTGCTTTACTTCTTGCCTTTTCTTGTCTTTTCCTTATGCGCTCTGCTTTCAGCTGTTCTTGCTTATTTTTGTTTTCCTCTTTTCTTTTATAATATTCTTGCCATTCTTTTGATGTCACAACATAAGGTATTTTCTCTTTTGACCTTTTTTTCTTCAATGGTTCACTCTGTTCTGGGTAAACTAAGGCTCTTTTAAACGGTGAAGGAATGAGATCTTTCATTTGGGTCGATTTATCCTCAGTAATTGTATGAAACATCTGACCGGAATTTATTTGATCTGATGTGTTAATTTCTAAAATAGATCATCGGTCTTCTAAGTCAACAACATATGGCTCATCCACTAAATCTGACTGTAGGTCATACATATCCATGTCAGACATAGGATCTGACAGTACATGTTCTGTTGCCAAGATACGAATCTCACCAAGTTCTTTTTCATTAGCTGCAGCCAACTCCGTCTCTGTGATTACTGGGAAAAGTAGATCAAACTCAACTATTTCATCATTTTTGGACAGTCTTCCTTTGTTCCTTATACTTCTCCATACTTTGAATAAAGATTGGTCTTTGGTTTCGATTTTTTCTTCCCAGTTAACGTTCTTCTCGTTATCTTTAAAACATTTTAGTACATTAGTGTCTATTCCCTCTTCAATAATGGAGGTAGCAATATGATAATTGTCCACAGAGGAATTTTCCTCAATAGGCTCAACCAAACTGCAGTATGTGTGAGCCATTTCTTTAGTTGTTGGAATCTGTTTGTAGTTGATAGCATCAGCATTCCATGGAAATAAACCACACTTTTCGAAGCCATTACTGATAACCGATGAAGTTGCCACTTTGTTTATTGCTCTATTTAGTAACGGTGCAACATTTTTCTTCTTGAGGTCTTTTCCAATGTTGTCTTCTTCTTTCCATGCACTTTTAAGAGTTCTAAAAACTGCGACATCCATTGGTTGGATTATGCGTGTTGCATTCGGGTGTAATGCAACAAGTATTATACCATGGCTTTTGCAAAAGGTACTTGTATGAAGACTTACATGGGATGAATGACCATTTATAAAAAGAATAACTGGCCGAGGAATACTTTTCCTTACAAGCCAAGGATAAAATACATTTGCAATGAATTCATAAAAAACGGCTGTCGTCATCCAACCATTTGTACTTCTTCCTACACCCTATTCTAAAGGCACACTCTCCACTACATCTTGCTCCACTCTTTCATACTGATAAACAATCATTGAGGGACAAACATCTCCGAATGCATTTGCACTTACCATTGCAGTCAAACACCCTTTCTCATTGACATTTACGATGGAGTAAACACATTTCTCTCCTTTACTAAACAGAACCTTGTTCCCTTTTGGGTTTAGGAAAAAGGCTGCTTCATCAGCGTCGAAGATTCTTTTTGGATTTTTCATAATATGCATAAGGTGGGCATTTTCAAGGTATGATGTTACTTCATTATGCCAAATTCTTAGGTTCGCTTCAGTCACTTGAGCTCGAGATCTGGTCAAATTTTGTGATGTCCTTACACTAATTTCTTTAGAATGTCTTTTCATAAAACTTTCATACCAATGGCGACCTGGGCGATCATTTACAAACGGAAATTTCCTTTTAGGGTACTTCTTTTTCAAATCAGACACAAGCCTTTGTACACTGTCCATTAGCTGAAGCTTTGTAATAGGGAACCCTGCTTTACCCATTGGAATTATTCAGTCAACTAACAACTGTTCCTCTTCTTTTCTTAAAAAACTTTCAGGACCATATTTTTTATCCTTGGATTTGCCAGTAGTGTAACTCTAGGTACTTGAAATTTCTTTTAAGCTGTTTTGCAGGGCATTCCATTTCTAACTGCTTCAACAGCATTATTCATTTGTTCACTGGTGTAGTTCAATCCTTTTTTTTAGTTTCTTCATCGAGTTTTTGGGGGTTTTATTAATATTTTTTCTTTTTTTCTTACTTGTATTCTTTTTATTTTCTTTAGGCGCCATTAAAAATTGACAATCTGAAAACAAAGGGGACTATTTCAGTCAAAGGTAAAATTGAAGTATATTTTATTACAAGTACCTAAAGTGACATTTTTTTGGTTCGCCCTCAAGTTTCATGTGTGAGGTGAATCAAAACACAGGAACACCAAATTTAACATGCCAGGTGAAGTGGAACATGTGAGAGTGAGTGTCATGTAAGAAGCCAAGCCGAGGACGGTAAATTGAAGAAAGCAACGGAAAATCTTTTTCGGTTAAAGTAATTCAAGTAACGCTACATTTCATCATTAGACCAAATACACACATTCAGTTTACATTTAGCTGGTTACCAGTAGAAACAGCTGATTACAATTACAAAATGAAATGGTAAAGGAACACTAGCTGGCGTAGTGGGATAATAGAGAACTGATTGAGAGCGAGGGAAAGTAAATTTAGAGCAAGGGAAACCAGCTGATCGTTTTTCCCTTGCTCTTAATTAGAACTTAGGAGACAGTAGAATTTTATGATGAATGAAAAAAAATTGTTTACAAAATAAAATACATACTGTAACATTATCTTTGTATCATGACAGTTGTAACTAAGATTACTGTATGATACGATGATCAGCAGAGCAGGAGGACACTCGCCTTTACCTGACCCTGACCTACTCAACAATGACCATTCACGATGATGTATGGATTTCCAAGAATATCTATAAACTGCGTATTGTCTGTAAACATTTTATCTCTAATAATAATTTAATTGTTTAATATAGGCTAGTTAAATGAGTGGCATGATCCGTAAACCATTAAGTATCATGTAGCTTTTCATATAATAGTAGTATATAATAGTCACAAATTAATTTTGTGACTTTAAACATTAAACAAAAGAATTTTGTATAATGTCCCTTTTAACCCTACAGTGATAGATTCATCTTTCAGGAGGTATTACCATGTAGGCATTAACACTTATTTTATAAGTAAGTAATTGAAATTTGGCAAAAACCCTTTTAAAGAAAGTAGAAAATATAACAAAAACCCTTAAAAAATTGTTTTAGAATATATTTTTTGATGCTGAGTAAAATATAACCACATTAAACCCTAATAATGAAATAAATATCTGTATAATCTCATAGAAACGGTGTTGTTTAATACACTGTCAATAAATGGGACATGTAAAAAATGTTGTGCTCACACTATTGACACCCCGTGTCAATAATTGGGACATCTTGTGAATAATCCGTCCCAATTATTGACACTGGCTTCATTTAAATAAACGTAATAATAATTAATAATAATTTTTTTAAATTATTAAATAAACGTAAGAAATACAGTTAAAAACTGGACTTATTTCTTCTTAATAACTATCTAAAATCATTCTGTAAATGTCTCCTTCATTAAAACCTTATTAATAAAATTAATAACTATTAAATAAGACTTACCTGTTCCTTAACAGAATTGTTAAGTTTTGAGCAGATTTGCATAACCCAGCTGCAGTGTTAGTTTTAACAACAATGAACTCATTAACTGAGAAACAGGAAACATGTGTAATAGTACGCCAGTGTTGCCAACAAACCAAATTATAAATTCCCAATCCTAACACTTCCGATAAAATACTCTGTATCTTATTATTTAATAAATTTTCTGACAGTGTCAGTAATTGGGACTGTGTCAATAATTGGGACATCTACCTTACAGCGTAACGAGTTCGCACAAGAACTAAATTATCTATCTAACATTGGCACATTGAAGCAAAGACACAGGCTCAGTTCCCCTTCACCTTTCATTGATAAACACGGAGTAATCAGGGTGGGTGGTCGTCTAGACAAGTCAGACCTACATTACGATGGAAAACATCAAATTCTGCTTCCAAAGAACTACAGATTATCCGAAATTATTGCAACTGAAGAGCATATACGACAACTACATTGCGGCCCTTTTTCATTATGGCAACGCTACTGGCCCGTAAATGGAGGGAGTCTAGTTAAGAAGGTCACATATAAATAAGTGTTTTAGAGCCATGCCCAGAACAATAGAACACCAGATGGGGCATCTGCCCTCCCTAAGGGTCACCGAAGCCCGACCGTTTTTGCACTCTGAAGTCGATTATTGTGGCCCTTTCACATAAAGCAGTCAAGGCGACGGGTTGCCACACAACCAAGGCGTACGTAGCAGTTTTTGTTTGCCTAGCCACAAAGGCGGTGCATTGGGAATAAGTTGGTGACCTCACTACTGAAGCATTTTTAGCAGCCATGCGAAATTTATTTCTCGGAGAGGTATATGTGAAAAGATTCTTTTCGATAAGGGAAAAACCTTTGTAGGGGCGAATCGGGAGCTAGGAAAACTTAAAGATTTTCTTCTAGCAGAAGCACCTCAGATCACACACAGGTCAAGTCTCGAGGGCATCGATTGGATTTTCAATAATTTTATGCACCCCACGTGGGTGGACTATGGCAAGCTACAGTTAAATGATCGAAACACCATTTAAAGAGGATTGTTGGAAACTCATCTTTAACTGTTGAAGAAATGATCTAAATTTTAACTCAGGTAGAGGCGATTCTAAATTCTCGTTCTTAAACCCCTATCTCCAATGACCCTTACGATATCAGTGTCCTGACTCCTGCACATTTCCTTACCGGTGGCTCACTCAGTGCATTGCCGGAGCCATCCCTGACGACGTTGCCAGAGAATCGTCTCTCCAGGTGGCAACGAGTGCAGCAACTCACTCAACATTTCTGGAGTAGGTGGTCGAGAGAGCATCTCAGCAACCTACAGCAGCGGAAGAAGTGGAAGCTTCCCGCGCCAGCGCTGACAGAAGGCAGCATGGTTGTAATGAAAGAAGACAACTCTCCGCCCTCTCGTGGCCTCTTGGCAGAATCTCCTTCACCCGGGAAAAGACGGACTGGTGAGAGTAGCTACCGTAAAGACATTGTCCGGTGAAGTGAAAAGGTGTGTAACTAAACTGTGTCCTCTCCCGATTGAAAACTGTCGCTTTACACTTTACTTAAATGGAATTTAGCTAATAATTTACTTCCCTTCTTAATTATTGTTGCACATTTACTTGTTAATTTTTTGCAAATAATGTTTTGTCCAGTAATTTTGTTTTGCATATGGAATAATTTTAATTAGAATTTGTTTCATTAGACCTTATTGCGAGATTGATATGTACATATTGTTGCCTTTGATTATCTAAAGTTGTGCATTTGCTTTTGAAAGTACATGTATATCAATCAGATTTTTTATTGAGTATAGTTATGTTTGTTTCAAGAATTATTTTTATAAAATTAATCTTTATATGTATTGTTTTTATGCTTGTTTCAACTATCATGCGTTGTATAATCATAACATCGCTTAGTCTATTTCTGTTAAAGTTTTCTTAATCTTTTATTTTATTTCGGGGAACTTTCTTTTTACATTTCACTGCATTTTTCCTGTACATGTTTTCACTTATTTACTATCCATTCTTTGTCTATTACCTGAAAATGTGATTGTTCATCTAAACTTGTACTCGTTGCTTGGTTTGCAATTTTGACATTTATTTACAACTATACTTTGTACGTATCAACTTTAATTTATAATCACCGGGATATATGTTTCAAATTTTGTTATTCTTACTGCTTCATTTTACTTTTGAAAGTGATACTTTCAAGGTGGAAGGTATGTTGACGCCGGCTGTAGGGGTTGTGGAGGAGTCTATTGTTTAGGCCTTCGTCCTCAAGTCAACCCTTCGGTCATCCGTTGACTGTCAAACGTTACAGCTCGGCGTCTCGCAATCACTTTTCATTTTTTTACTGTATTGAAGTCTTTTCATTTCATTTTTATTCATATCTATTCCAGTTCACTACTTACTGTCATTATTTGTACGGTGTCTATAAATTCAGTTTTTACTTGCCAAAGTTTGCTTAAAACTTTTACCCCCCTCTAATTTGATTAACCCGCGATCACGTGTGTTGCGACGCAAACACCTAGCTATTATTATTTTTACTTTATCGTCAGTCCGTTTGTACCGTAACGTTCAAACAGTGGAATACCCCAACTACAGTGAGTAATGGAAAATGGAAATAGCTATTTGTGTATTAAGAGTGCAAATAACGTCATTGCCGCTCGAGAATGTAGATGGCCGCACGAAGCGTCAGCTGAGTGCGGCCAAACATTTCGAGCGCGGCAATGACTATTTGTGCTCGTAATACACACAATATTTTCCTACCACCATTAATTACAACCGATTAAATGCTTTATTGTTTATAAAATGTATTTCGGTTGTGTTTGATATTTCTGTTGTGATGAATGTAAACATAACCTAGATCGTCAATATTTGACAGGGAAACTATAGGTGTGTAACCGGAAGTTAGTGTTATCGAAATACTGACCGTGAAATCAGCTGATTCAGAGCAAAGCAACTACAATTAATTTGTAATAATTATGGTGATTGTCATGTGATTCTTGACCAATAGAAACTAATCTGTGTTGTGACGTCACCTTCTTTACCGTTCTAACCTATTGTATATTTAAAATAACCTTGATTTAGCGTGCGCCAATGTTCCATTACCGCTCTAGAGCGGAAAAGGACCGGAAAACGGAAATGAACTGTTTTGTGTAGGATTACAGCTGTGGCAATGTGATTGTTTCTATGCAGTGGTAGGAAAACATTTTTTTTTTATTAAAAGAGATAATTACAATTTGTTGAAACAACTATCTGCCATCCCGCAATTATGTTTGCAGTTAGGCCTACATTTTGTTTTAGTGTTATGACTTTGTTTTTTTCTGAACTTTGCCTTTATAGGCCTACTGTTTGCATTTATGGTTTTGTAAGTCCCCAACCATAATGTCCATTTTTACAAACATCCGCTACTTATTAAGTCCACTCCATATAGTAAATGTAACGAAACTACTTTTATCTCAATGACAAAATCACTCAGTTGACAAAAGCGGTAAAATAGTTGCTGTCGATGGCTAGATTCGATCCAGCGATCCGACTACGCCACGCTGCTCTCATATTATGGTCTGATTTCTTAAACTACTTGGCCAGTTGATACTCAAGTTTTGTATCATGTAAAGATTATTATTAAAGAATATCAAATAACAAATTTATAATTTATTTATTATGATAGAAGACTTTAATGATTTTCCTATTTGTCCTAGTTTGAAATTGTTAGTAATTATCCAAACCATTCTTTTTAATTTACATTAATATCAAATAGTAAATTAAAATTTTTTATCAAAAATGGAATGGTTATTACTACAAATATTGTTTGCAAAAAACAAACATTTAGTGATTGTAGTTTCAACTAAAACGTTTTAATGAATCAACATTTACAAAACCATGTAAGTAAACTAATGAAACTGTGTATGTAATGAAACTATGTAATTTGTAATGAAACTAACAACAAAATGAAATGCAACAAAACGGAGATGGTTACGGTAATATAACAAAGTGGACAGTTAAATTCAACAATTACTTGATGGAGTTAACAGATTTGTTGAAATAATTCAACAAAATTGTTTTCTTAAATTTACAACCATAATTTCTTTCTATGTACTACGTCTAGTTATTTTGATCTATACAACTATAAGTCGTATTTTCTTTTAGGGAATCCACAGCTTATTGGCCTTTGCCTAGTAGGCTTTATAAAAACAGAAGAATCTGCTAGGAACATTTTCGCTATGAAGATATAATGCCCAGTGGTCGATTGGCAACAGGATCAATTCCTTTGCCTTACAAACCAGATCCAGAAAATAGTAGTAACAGTGACCAAGAACATAAAGTTGAAAAAACAGATAAGATCGGCAAAAACATAATATATGGAAAAAACATTATGTCGGGATTTTAACCCATTGCTTCCCTGGAAAATAGATATCTAGCATCCCCTGCGGTTAGCATATCATCAGCTACATTTACAGTGGAAAAGTCACCATCGACAAGGCAGTGGATTGTTGCAGCGTCTCCAGCCGGCCAAGTGGACAGGGAGAAATTTATTGGGGCGAAAAGGAAAGTTTTTTTTTGCACTTCGGCAAGACAAAATATTGAATCAAAACTCAAATATTGTAAGTTACAATTGGCTGCTAATAGAGCAGCTGTTAATAAGTTAAAACAAAAAATCCTGAAGAATAAATCCACAAAACAACCTTTTACAAGGAGTCATTTTAAAAGTACGGATGCTGCTCTGTTGTGTACCATGCAGTTTCACAAAAAAAGACCATCGTGGACCAAAGAAGAAAGAAAATTTAGTACCGCTCTGTATTTAAAATGGCTTTCAACAAAAACCTATGTATGCAGACGAATTGTTCTACCGCGCCAGTCAACTGTGCAGCGATGGTTAAGCTGTAAAGAAGTTAAGTCCTGGTTTTAATAAATCACTCTTAAATCGGATAGAACTGAAGGCTTCTACAATGAATGATTTTATAAGTCTGTGATTCTTATGTTTGACGAAATGTCTATTAAGAAGAGTCTGGAATACTCATAAAAGAATGATTTTATTGAAGATGTCAAGGACACAGGCCATTTCGGACGTGGCCCAGAAATTGCGAAACAGGCAGCTGTCTTTATGGTTCGTGGTCTGTACAAATGGAAGCTGCCTATTGCGTGCTTTGTCTCAGAGAGGGGTTTGACGGGTGAAGAAACAAAGGAAATATTGAAAGAAACAGTCGAGAAGTTTAAAAAGGCGCGATTGAAAGTTAAAGCTGTTGAATGTAACCAGTGCACCACCAAAAGTTACAAGTAACTGAAGAGAAGCCGTTTTTCCTGAATAGCTATGGCCAGAAGATATTTGCGCTATATGACACCCCGAATCTCTTAATATCATTAAGAAACAACCTTATGATCCACGATTTCATCTTAGACGATCAAACAATTTCATTTTCCAATGTGAGAGAGCTGTACAAAATTGAAAGTCGCAGTAGCACTACGCGAGCTGCCCATTAACTGTCTGCAGCACATATCTGACCGAACAGTTTCCAAAAACTTTCAGTTTCCCTTGCAGCGCAAGCTTTGAGTCACACCACAAGTGCAGCTCTCAAAACTGCTTTTGCTACTGGAGAGATACCGTCACCAACCGCTTTAAATACAGCCACCTTATTACACAACATCAACGATTTGTACGACTCCATGAATAGTAAAAAACTTAAAACACAAATCCTGCCAGTTGTGCTCTGTAAGGGAAACGACTATGTAAAAGATATTTTACAAAAAGGACTGAACATCTTTAAACATAAGAAAAGAGTTGACGTCAAATTCCTTGAACCGCCATGTTTTCGGTGGTTTTGACTGACAATCAGTGCCATCCTCCAGATGTTCGAATCTGATCGATGTGACTCTCTCCTGACGTCTTGACCAGCAAGAAGCACTTCTTATGATCCAGATTTAGATGACCTTCTCGACATCAATGACATGCCTTAAAGCCAACCAGCCAACATTGAAGTTAACAGAATATTACCGATTAATAATAATTACAAAAACAGCATTATAAACATTATAATAATGTTAAACTGGAACCTAACAGTACCAGTCAAATTAGATCTTGAACATATGATATCCAGGTGCTCAGTGTATAAAAGTAGTGAAATCGCTCGACAAAGCCAGAATCAAGAAGGCCGAGAAAGCCGCTGCCGAACTTAAAAAAAGTGTCGTAAAGAATTATCTATATAAGAGACTAGAAGACGTGTATGTATGGCAGGAGGTCTCAGACAATTCAGCATATGAAGCAAATATCCACTAAAGGTAGGCAATGCAATTTGTTTATCATTGCGCAGTTTCAAATCGCGATAAAAAAAAAAAAAAAAAAAAAAAAAAAAAAAAAAAAAATAGTACTTTTCTAACTTATACGGTTCATATTGACTACTCCGTCAGTGATCCAATTTATCCTGGCGTAGACGACTGGTTTCGCGGGGTCAACTCCCCATCATCAGGCTTTTAAAAACGTCATCATTCCCTCGAAGAGGTCGTCAATAACTAAAAAGTGCATTTAAACACAAGAAACACAAAATCACAATACTGAACACTGAGTTTGGCAAAACAGAACTACGATGCGCGGGTGGATGTACAGTTATGACTGGGGGCTGCAGGTGACTTGCTCCCCTCCAGTTTTTGAATGGAATGTGGCCGGAATATTTTTGTCCCTTGTATTCGCTGATAGTACGAATCGCCGCATCGCATATAATATTCGATTTCTAAGGTGTTTGTTATTAATTCAGGACGTTCCGGGGGTCGGTTTTTGTTGATTTATGTATCTCGAACTCTTATAAATTATCTTAATATTTTCCCTTTTTATCATGAGTGTGCACGATTGTTAAGTTCACAATGGCAACTGGTGTGGATGTGGTTTCATTAAATGGTAAGAGCAAATTTACATTTATGATTTTATTTTGGGTGTATGTATGGTAGGGGTTTATGTACATACTTTAAAAACTTATAAATGTTTTCCAAATTTCCAGAAAGATTCCAGAACACTTAAGAAAACCCCCTCTGCTACTAATTTGCAAACAACCAGTCCTGGACATTACAATCATTTTTGCTTTGTACATTTTATTGAGCAAATATCGTCACCGGTAGTTGAAAATGTAACTGAAGTGGAATTATTATTTGGTATTGATGGCAATCCTTTTTTAAAAGAAGCCCTGGAGAACTATCGCCTATTCTTGTATCAGTGATCAATGTCACTTCTTAAAGGACGTGTTCCCAGTTAGGATATACTATGGTCCAACAAAACCAGCATCTTCGTCACAGTTTCTTAGGCCTTTCGTCGATTGAATTAAAGAAGTAACCAAAAATTTGATCGAAGTACAAGGAAAGAAAATCAAAGTGATTTTGACAGGAATAACGTGTGACGCCTCTACCAAATAATATGCCCTAGGTATAAAAGGACATAAGGGATATTTATCCTGTACTAGAAGCAAACAAGGAGTGTAATACAAGAGCAGGATGACTTTTCCAATGAATGATTATGAATTGCGGACTCATGACGATTTCCTAACACGAAATGATGAGGAGTATCACACTCGTTCCCTTTAGTTGAAATTTCTGGTATTAATATGGTGTCCTTCCCCCCCCCCTCGACTACATGCATTTAGTTTGTCTCGGCCTTATGAGGACTTTCATATTCATATGGATTTTTTGTAAAGTCCCTTTGAAGTTCCCAAGCCTGGTCGAAGAATCTATATCAGCCAATCTTTTGTCCCTCCAACGTTTCATATCGTATAAGTTTTGCCGAAAACCTAGAAGTTTAAATGAAATAAAAAGATGGAAAGTAGCTTACAATTCTAAGGCCTTGACTCAGTCACAGCAGAACTATCGTCAAATCGAGAAGGAAACATTTGCAATACTTGGCTGCTTGCAAAAAGTTTCATGAGTACATTTGGGGATGTAAGGATTTAATTATTGAATCCGATCATATGCCCCAGGAGGCCATATTTAAGAAACCTTTGTCACAAGCCCCTCCCAGAATTCAGAGAATGTGTCTGGAAATATTACCATACAGACCAAAAGTTGTTTATAAACAGGGTTGTGAGCTGCATCTGGCAGACCCTCTTAGTAGAGGTTGCTACAATAATAATCAGAATGAAGAACCGCACAGTTTTGATATTCTGCTGATGATTCCAATGTCCGCTGACACAGTGTCTAGAATAAGAACTGCTACAGAGAAATGCAGCGAGCTGTCGAAATTAAAGGAAACAATATTAAATGGATGGCCTAATCATCAAAATGCTATTGAAAAAGAACTGGTAAAGTATTCAACTTTTAAGGAAGAACTAAGCTGCTATGATGGACTTTTAATTAAAGGGAATCGTATGATAATTCCAGACGAAATCAAACCAGAAGTATTGAAGAATATTCACTGTGCTCACAAAGGCATTCAAGGTTCAATTGACATAGCACGAGACTATGCATACTGGGTGAATATGGAAAAAGACATTGAAAAATACATTTTGAGATGTAATGTCTGCAGCAAATAACAGCGAGATAAACCTCAAGATGTCATCCTACAAGAGAAGATACCCACGAGGCCATGGCAGTACATTGGAGCTGATATCTTTGAATGTGTAGGGAATGATTTTTTAATAGTTGCAGATAGTTACTCAGGTTACTTTGAATGTGAAAAGCTCAGAAATGAGAGTAGCATTGTTGTCATTACACAGATGAAGAAATACTTTTCCACTCATGGTATTCCAGATGAATTACGAACTGATGGAAGGGCCATGTTTTTCATCTGTTGAGTTTACAAAGTTTTCATCAGACTGGAAATTTCATCATAGAATTTCATCCCCTCACTTCCCCAGATCTGATGGCCTTGCTGAGAGGTATGTCCAAGAAGGAAAGAATCTAATTATCAAATGTCAAGGGGAACGATCTGATATTTATCTTGCGCTTCTCCACCATCGCAATACACCGAGAGGTAATCTGGGTTCACCAGTCCAACGGCTGATGAGTCGGAGAACTAAGACTCTTCTTCCATCCACAGATCAACACCTTATTCCAACAGTTATAAGAAATGTACCACAACAACTAGAACAAATTAAAAGAAGAGAGAAATTGTATGGAGACAAGAGTAAGAAAGGTCCTGAGGAACTCAAATTAGGTGAAATGGTACTTTTCAGAGTTAGACCAAAGTTTTGGCTACCAGCAAAGATAATTCAAGTCGATCTTGAGCCACGTTCTTATAAAATTAAAACTCATGATGGACGAGAATATAGAAGAAACTCATGGTTCCTACGGCGAAATAAATCCTTAGGTACCGATACATCCAGCCAATGCAAAGGTCGGCCAACCAAAAACGAGAATACTACAGCAAGACGAAGCGAGAGACTTAAAAGAGTGCCTGATCGTTTAAACTTGTGAAGGGGGAATGAAAGAAGATGTCACATGTTTTATTATTTACACATGATTTTATTATTATTTGTTTTTGTTTTGTAGAATGCGAATGTTTTTATATTTTTTACAGTGATTAAAAAACTTAAAAAACTTAGTTTTGATTTTTAATTTATTTATTGACAACAACTATGAGGAGAGTAGATATAATTGTAAATAAAATGATATTAATGAGCTTGAAAGGGAAAACTGTATTGCCAATGTTACATTCTGAAAACCAGTAGGCCTTGTTGAGACCTTTTGTTTTGAAATGCCATTTCTTTGCTCTAGCTGTACGGTAAAGCACTGTAAATATTTAAAAGCCTTGATTTTCTAGCCTTTATTGCCTAGCATTATTTAATTAAATATTGCATACGAAGGCGGTGGGAAGGCCCTTAAGATGTACGTCAGATTGATGGTGAAATTATATTACATCGAGTTAGGAGGCAGTACGTGATCTGTGGGTAACGGAGATGACGAGGACTGTGGTGCGCCGCGGCCTACAAAACGGACGACCGCGCCGTGGTAGCGAAGGACCAAGATAACCTAGATTGCTTGTATAACAAAACAACTAAAAAAAATGGACAATCAAAGGTTCCAAAGCAAACATCGCATCATTTACACAGTTGTGGTAAGGAAGCGATCCCTGGCTAAGTTTGATGACAAACGATACGTGATGCCGGAGGATGGAATATATACGCTTCCGTGGTATACACTATGCCATACCTCTCCAGGTCGCCATCGTTACCTCCAGCTCTACCAGCGCTGATGGCCGTAGACGACGATGCAACATAGTTTAAGTCGCCAGAATGTGATCGGATAGGCTTCTTCGGTATCTTTGGACTGTGATGATGAACATTTATTTATTTATTTATTTTTATTGTTTTGTTTAAAGTTTTAGTAATGAATCAAATTCATTTTTGTTGTTTAACATATAAATTTTTATTTTTGTTGTCTATTTTATTAATTTTGTTTTTGTTGTATATATTATAAAATTTATTTCTGTTGTCTAATTTACAAATTTATATTTTTCTATTGTATAATTCTCTGAAGAGATGGGCTCCACAGGTGCCAATGAAGTAGTATCAATGTTGAATCATTTTATTTTTTATGTTTTGGACCCTCAAGTAAAGTATCTTGAAATATTTTGTGACTCATGCAGTGGCCAGAACAAAAACTATATTGTGCTTAAATTTTGTCACTTCGTAGTTAGTATTGCAAAGCGTCTGGAAACTATTCTAATCACATTTCCCATCCTTGGTCATTCTTATAAATGGACTGTGATAGGAACATGACCATAATTAATCAGAAGTCAACTTGTGAGGTGCCAGAAGACTGGATTAATGTAATACAGAATGCTCGAATTAAGCCTACGCCCTTTCAAGTCATTGATGTCGATTACATTTTCTTCAGGGATTGGAGTTCTTCTCTCACCCCCTATTACATGGCAACAAATCCCATAGCTACAAGACCAATAAGAGAAATAGTTTTTCATTCACACCACAGTAGACTTGTAGAACACCGGTCATCTTTTAACGGCGCCTGGCCTTGTACACCAATTAGACAAAATAACTTCTTGATTAGCATTATACGTGCTGGTACTGATATTCAGGTTGAAATAATAAAACGTCTTCCAACACTACTCGATATATTTACACTTATACTGTAATATTTTACAAGACGGTAAATATATAAGATAAATATATATAAATATATAAGATCTTTGATATATATTTACCGTCTTGTAAAATATTACAGTATAAGTGTAAATATATCGAGTAGTGTTGGAAGACGTTTTATTATTTCAACCTGAATACCAATTAGACCTGAAATCAGTTCTGCTCCAAGATTTAACCATTCCCTTGAATTCGACAGAAAGGAGTTTTTCCTGCCATATATCCTTCGAACGGATAATTTAAATAATTTGTATTTCCTTTTTTGCTATCTCAATTAGGTCCATTATTGATATTTCAAGCTATATATGCTGTAACTGAAAGTTCGCTTTAAGTGATCATCATCCTTTTTGCAGTGTCTTCCTTGTCAAGTGTTTATACAATTTAGTGAATAGTCTTCTGATCATCGCATCATTGTGAGTGGAGGTGTCGTTGAAGAGCTGCACAAAGTCCATCATCTTCATATTATGGTGAGTTCGGTAATACAGGTAAGTCAGGCAGTAGACAGGTACGGGCCGCAGACTGTTCTGTTGTCATCGTGTAGGCGATACTCTTTGTACAGGTAACAGCGAGTGTTGCGTCTCAGGAATCCTTAGTAAAAGTACAGATGTACAGAATGGCCATGCTATGATTGTACTAATATGTAGTACAGATGTAGTATGTACAGAATTTACTAATACGGGTTGTCCGTAACTGTCGAAGAATTCAATGACATCTCTACTGCGGTCCAGGTAGAACGCCACCCAGTGCGTACAGGCTTCATTGTGTGGATCTGTTTTCACAAATATTGCCGTAGAAGGGGAGATGCGATGCGGTAGTCGATCGGCAGCGTAGACCCCTCTATTGTGCACTGGCAGAGTCGATAGATATTTTTCAATCTGCTTGGTATTCATTCTATCAGATGCCAACAGTCGCACAGCGGTAGTACTTGTTGGAGTGCTCGAAGACGTGTGAAAACAAGAGCAGAAATATGATCTTGATTCATCAGTAGTTTCATCGTCAATATCGTTAGTCAAGAATAACCGACTGTGTAATGTGGTGCAATTGGCCAGTGAGCATCTGTGTTTCGGTGATCTGTGATCCCTTAAGTAAAAGTGGTCTGGCACCCAGTTCTAGGTCGCCAGATCTAGACTTATACCTGACACCCAGATATGGCCAGATCTGGGATGCCAAACACTCTATTTCAGATTTTTACATTTTATTTGGCAAATCTTTGTCAAGTTTATTAATGGATCATAATTTGATCGAAAAAAGCCAACCATGAAAAAATGTTTAAAGGAAATAAAAACAATGGATATTGCAAAAAGTCTTGGGTGTTATTTAAAAAAAAAATTCACTAACTCTTTGGAGTAAAAATAATACATCAAAGTTCAAAATTTGCACTGTTGTAATGTGAAATAAAAAATAAATGTTTTTGTGATATACAAAGTTAATAACATAAGAAAATAAGTTATATGAAACATAGTATTTAAGTATAAGTATATAGAAAATAAGTATTTTAATACATATAAATATATATTTATTATTTCCAAATGTTAGTCCTGGATTTACAAAGTATCACATTTTTACTAATAACTTGAGAGCAGAATTAGAAAAATAATACATATGAATGTTTTCATAATTAAAAATATGTTTTCAACAATATGTAAAGTAATTCTTCATAGTAAACTAAATAAAAATAGCTAAATCATTTTTTATACATATTTTGTGTATTACAAGTTTAAGTTATAAGTTTAAAACAATAAATCAAAAACAATTTTCTTACATATTTTACTTATTTATTTACATAAATCATACTCATAAGGGAAGGGACAGATGACACTGTAAAATATTGAACATTTTTAAAATACTGTGTCATATAAGTGTGACATCCAACTTTAGAAGTATCACATTACTAAAACTATCTATTGAGAGCTCAATTTTAAAACAATACGTATGAACCTTTGATAGTTGCAAATAGTTTAGTACAAAATGTAATGTAATTCTCAATTGCAAGCATAAAAAACCAATAGCTGAATAAAATTTTTATACATATTTTACCATAAAAGACATTATATATGTGCGAATAAAAATATTAATTAGTTTATAAATAAATTTTGACAATAGATCAAAAACAGTTTTATTTACACATATACTTTGCTTATTTACATGAATGTTACAACCACGTACTCATTTATATTTACAAGGGAAGGGACGAATGAAAGCATTAATTGTGGATAAAATTATAAAATCCTGTGTCAATTAAATATGACTGGTATTTTTTTCGTAGATCTGAAACGATTACTGGACACGCTCACTAAGTGCCCTGAATCCTGTGTACTTATATTAGTTTACAGACTTTTTTCATAAGCATTTAGAGCCCTTGGTTTGACAAGGTTCTAACTAGCATTTTTGTCAAAATTGAGTTATCACTAAAGTCGTTATGAGCGACTTTAACCATTTCACATGGTCGCAAAAGAAAATGGCACTTTATCAGAAGAACTAAAACTCCAGCATGACCATCATATTGTTCTCAAAACAAATATGAGAAACCTTCGCAACAAAGAACGTGAAAACAAAGATCTACCTGTATTGTTATTTGATTTGCAAAATGTTATTCTTGTTCTTCATGCAGAAATAAGTTCTTTGTTTTATCTGAGAAAGTTAATGGTGTATAACCTTACCGCTTACAACAGCATTAAAAAAAAGTATACTGTGCAATTTGGAACGAGACAGTAGGTGGCAGATCCGGCAATGACATTGCAAGTGCTTTTACAAAGATTTTGGAAGCTGTTTTTGAAGAGAATAATATCAGCGATTTAATAACCTGGTCTGACTTTTGTGTACCGCAAAACCGAAACTCATTAATATCTAATGTTGTAATGCAATTCTTATAAGACAATACTGAAGTCAATTCTATAAAAATGCAATATTCTCTTCCAGGTCACTCTTGTGTTCAAGAAGTAGACAATGCACATGCTCAGATTGAAAAAAGTATGAAAAAAACAGACTTTTACTCACCATTAGGCCTTATTAGAATTTTAAGATCAATAAACAGGTACAACCCATAATACAAATGAAATCTGAAGATTTTAAGAACTTTTGCCAAATAGCAAAGTTGTTTAACTACAAAACTGTTCCGTATACACAAGTATCTACCCTAAAGTTTACCAAAGAATTGGGAACGGTGCTCTACAAAACATGACACGACGAGTACGAACCATTAAATATGGCTAGAATTAACCCTACAATGCATACTGGGTCATACATGTCCCGTCCAAAAAAATCATTATTTTAGAAAATAAAAACTAACTTCTATGTCTTATTTCATGTTGGTCCACACCTGGCACATCTACAGTCTACTTTAGTTCACCTATTGGCCTACAGGTGGCAACACTATGCAGCTTGATTCCATTATTGTCAGTCTTGACCACATGGTTGTCAAGGCAGCAGTTTTGTTGTGATTTTTAGGTTATAAAACTGAATACAAGTGGTTCCAGGCCTTCATGAAAATAACTGCCATCAAGAATAAGGTATGTAGATGTTACTGTATGCATTAGTTCATAAGTTATTAATTTTTCATTTGATTTAATTGACATTTTATGGTTGGTCCACATTTGACCCATTATGCACTTAGTGCAGAAACAGCCTATTTCTGTTTGGGTCTTATGTGGCCCTTCATGCAGTAATGTCAACACAATTTATTTTATAAATCTTAACAGACACAAACATATGGAAGCTTCAAATTTCCAATTATTGTGTCCTTATATAAAGTTTATATTTCCGAAAAATAAATAGGTATGTTTGTTGTCTTTTGTAATATTATTTGTGTTTTTTTCTAACTGATTTGTTTTCTTTGCAGTGACATGTATCGTTCATCTATTTCTGAAGATGACGTACTAGAGGTTCTCTTTCCATCTGGCCTAAGTGAGGACTGTGACGATGTTGACGCTGACCCTGATTTTGTGCCAGGCAACAGTGATGATGAAGAATGTACTATTTGGAAGAGGAAACGTAATGTATTACCAGTTTTTTCTAAATCCGATCCTTCCTTGGAACCTTCATATTCTTCTGATGAAGATGATACTACAACTTCAAAGCCTGTCAAGCCACCTCCAACAAATGATCCGGTTCCATTCAATGCTCAGGCGAAAAGTGAAGTTTGTGGCCCAACTCCATCAACATCTAGTCAATCTGAAGCGCAGGTTAATGCTCTTCAAAAAACTAATGAGAGGTGCAATACTTCATTTCCATCAACATCATTTGTAGACCCTGCAACATTCTACAACACTTCTGACTCATCAGTTGATGTTTATGGCAACAAACGAAATAGGTCAAAGTTTCAATCTGACAAGAAACAAAACAAAGAAACAAAAAAGAAAAAACCTGTTTTGAAGAAAAGTGTTACAGGTAAAAAAAGAACTCAAATGAAAACCAAAAGCCCGAAAGCGTCTAAAGAGAAAGATATCAATAAAAAAAAGAAAACTAAGCCACAACTTCCCTGGGAACTTGCTTCTATATTGCCCAAATCAATACCTTTTGATTCAGCAAATGAAAAGCTTTCTGATGACATCGTAAATTTAGACACTCCATATCAGTTCTTTACATACTTTTTCACAGAAGAGCTTATTGCAAAAATATTGCATGAGACGTAACTTTTTTGTATTCAGAGGGACCCTAACTCAAAACTTGCATTAACCGTTACTGATATACAAAGGTTCTTAGGGATTTGTATATTGATGTCGATTATCCGACTTCCAAATGTGCGCTGTTATTGGAAAGAAACAATTGGAAATCCTATAATAGTTGAAACAATGAGTGTGAATCGTTTCGAATCAATCAGACAAAATCTTCACTTCAATGACAATAGTGCTATGGTGCCAAGAGGGGAACCAGGTCACGATCGGCTTCACAAACTTAGACCTATTGTTGATGCACTTCAGTCAAGGTTCCAGACAATTCCTTACGAACAAATGTTGTGTGTCGATGAACAGTTGTGTGCAACCAAAGCGCATCACTATATGAAGCAATATATGCCCAAAAAGCCTCATAAATGGGGCTACAAACTTTATGTATTAAGTGGGGTTAGTGGCTTTGCATACAACTTTGAGATTTACTCAGGGCAAGAGAATGACCCAGCTTATAGGCTTCCTGGAGAACCTGATTTGGGCTCGTGTGCAAATGTTGTAGTACGCCTTGTTCGCAATGTTCCTCCAAACCATCATCAACTATATTTTGATAATTTCTACACGACACTACCACTAATGGTACACTTGGAACAAAGAAATATTCACTCCCTTGGCACTGCACGAAGAGACAGACTACAAAATGAGAAGCTTCCATCAATGGATGAGCTAAAAGAATGCCCAAGAGGATTCTCTGCCGAAACATGCTTGAAGATAGATGGAGTTGAAGTTTCTTCTGTGGTGTGGAAAGACAATAAATGTGTTACCCTTGTCTCCACGTATGCAGGAATTGGGAAACAGACAAAGGTGGCACGCTATGATAAAAAGAAGAAAGTCAGTCAAGAAGTTGACTGCCCCCATGTTGTAAAACTGTACAATAAACACATGGGTGGCGTGGATAAAATAAACTCCATCATAGGTCGCTACAAAATCAAAATGAGAACCAGAAAGTGGTATTTGCGGCTTTTCTATCACCTTATTGATGTTACCATGTGCAACAGTTGGTTGCTGTACGTTAGGGCTTGTGCTCAGAAAGGAGAAAATGATGTAATGCAGCTAGCAGAGTCGTTCAGGGAAGAGGTTGCCATCACTCTTTGTAAACTGGGGAACTATACCACTCCAAAGAGGGGAAGACCCAGTAATGAACTGGAGAATGTGCTCAGCCTAAAGAAAAGGAAGCCCAATGTTTCGTACATACCACCAAAGGAAGTTAGAAAGGACGAAGTTGGACATTGGCCCATGTGGTCTGAGACCAGGCTCAGATGCAAACTCCCAAGATGCAGCAGTAAAACTTTCATTACCTGTGAAAAATGTAAACTGTCGCTGTGCCTTAACAAGGACAAGGATTGCTTCAAACTATTTCATTCAGTTTGAATTTCAAACCAACAGACTAAAGCAATGACATTCTGTCACTTGTTTGAAGTGTTTTATTTCAAAGAATTTCATGTATAATTTTATTTGCAGGTTTTATATGTAAGTTGACATGAAACTTAATTCTGTAAGTTGAAATAAAAATATTTACAGTAAATGCATATTGGGCTATTTATGACCCACTCCTATTTTTCTCAATTTAAACACTATTGCATGTTGTGCCATATTTGACCCAACTAATAAAATCTAAAAAAATCACATGAAATACAAAAGAAAATTTTTTAAACTATTTTTCCATAAGTTAGAACCACATTGCCTACCTTGTGGAATTTTTTTGAAATAAAAATAAAAAATCATGCATTGTAGGGTTAAGTTTATGGAGCCTTCAAAGCGAAGCACTCCAGCATCAGAGAAGAAACCTCAGACTAAAAATAAAACGTCGCCAAAACAAGACTCGGGACTCACGTTATTCAACGTAAAACCCCCAGTCTTGAAGACTCAACATGAAATCCCTGAGTTAAAGAAAAAAGACATACAAGCTGCATTTCCCTTCATGCCCTTGCAGGACATTGATTACTATAAAGTAATTCTAAAGTTGTAAATGATAGGGCTGATCAGTAGTTCATACTTGATTTATAGTTAATAATGTTAGTTTTGTGTTCTTTTGCCAATAAATGACAATTTTTATATTTTGATTTTGGAGTTATAACCGTTATTCCAAACCACTCACTAAAATAATCTCAGCAAAGTTACTTTGAAAGGGTTCCAAGTGCAGTTTGAACCTTGTCAGTCCCAACATACACTATGTTGTCTATGACAAGGTTCTAACTGCAAAAGTGCTCTTACTGTAATTATCCCAAATGCTAATATTTTATACATTTAACACAATATATAAAAAAAATAAAAGTAGTTAATGTAATATTACCAACTAACATCAATTAAAAAATTAATTTTTTTTTTAATTGTAGGCTATTGAAACTTTGACATTGAATATCTCAAAATTTGTGTCAGAACAGTTAGAACCATGTCAAAACCAAGGGCACTTTCCAATTATTGGAAAGTAGGCAACCAGGCCTTTATGTAGGACAACTAACTTTTTTGGATATAATTAACTGTCACAATGTCTATTGCAAAAGAATCTGGCTTAATCGGGATTACATGCTGTATTTTGACATTACATTCTTTTATTTGAAAAAAATCTTTTTTCATTTCGTGCCTTTCCATATAGCAAAAAACATCATCTGACGGATAATTTTTGAAAAAAAAAAAAAAAAAAAAAAAAACTTAATGTAGGCCTATCCTACGTATGAAACCAACTTGGAGTTAACTATTACTAGTCCAATAAATATGTCAGAAAATACAGGGTTGCTGTGCAAAAGGTCGGGTAGTTCTGATTTTTTGATATGTTGTTAGTGTTGGGCCCATTACATAAAATCTAAGTTTTCGACCTCGAGGTGCCACCGCGCGCCACGGGGCGCACCACTTGTTACTAAAATATCGAAATTTTTACAAATCCAATGTTTTATGGTCTATATCGCTAACGAATAGTTTTACAAGAAAGATTACATTATTATATTAAAGAAGGATAAATTAAATAAGCCCAACAACACATATGTAGCGTAATTAATTACCGAAATACAGACTTTCAAAATAAACCAATTTCACACAGATTGATTAAAATGGTGATTTTATCAATATTTCCATCATATAGTTGTTTCAAGCAAATGAATTTAAGGTTTTTGTTATCTTATTTTCTATAGATAAATAATACGAGAACGAATGAATGAAACTAAGAGAGGAAGGATGTAAAGTCAATTTGTGAGAATTTTATTTCAATAGGCTACAGAGGTTAAAAAAATAGCCAAAATATTTTTTTGTCAACGAATGCCCTACTTAAAATAAAACTATCTTCTAAAAAGATTTACTGAATTTCTTATTTCTAACGTAAACTTCGGAAGTAGTTCACATAACGATAATTATTTCCTACTTAAATTTTTCGCATTTTAGATGGGCCAGGATGAAAATTCTAAAAGAGGCAAATGTAACAGTTAACAGGCAGTAGAAGAAGCAGACGTATTAATTGTTAAGACTGCTATTTCTGTTACATCTAAGTGTGACAATACTTACTTAGTTGGTGAAGACATCCTATCCGAATGTCTTATCTCCAGCTTAAAAAAGAGTTCAGAGCTGCTGTCAGAAAAGCAAAGGCAGCGAACGTCCTTTCTCACCTGAATGAGTCAAATAATAGATCAAAGGCTGTTTGGGAAATTGTCAATGAAACCATTCCAAATAAAAATTCCAGCTATTTTAGACAGTTTAAGTTGGCTTCGGATAATGGTGAGGTGCTGTCAGACTCAGAGGAAATTGCAAACACCTTCAATTCATTTTTCTCCAATATTTCCGGGACACAGCTCGAAGATCCCCTGGCTCTGAGGAACACTTTGAACGTACCTTCATCCTGCTCATCTATTCTTCTCTACCCTACTGATGAAAACGAAGTTTTGGAAGTCATAAAGTCACTGAAGTCAGGTGGTTCCGCTGGTTCAGACGGTATATCTTCTAGACTACTCAAGGAAGTTGGAATTTACTTGGCAGGGCCCTTGTCTCATCTAATTAATGTTTCTTTTGTTGAGGGTAAATTTCCTGAGGTCCTAAAATCTGCAATCGTTACACCTATTCACAAAAAGGGCAGTCCTACAGATAAAAGCAACTATCGGCCGATTTCAATCACGTCAACCTTTTCCAAGGTTTTTGAAAAGATCTTTCTCAATCGCCTTCAACCTTTCTTGTCCAACCAAAATATACTTTTTGAAAAGCAGTTTGGTTTCAAAAAAGGTTCATCTACTGTTGACGCTATGTTCAGCTTCTTGTCGAACATATCAAGGTCTATTGATAACCGTGAGCACACTTTTGGGATCTTCCTGGATCTAAGTAAAGCTTTTGACATGGTCAACCATAGGCTATTGTTGAAGAAACTAGATCACTTTGGTATCAGAGGTAACGCCTTAAGTTGGATCTCTTCTTTCTTGCATAATAGAACTCAATCTGTTAAAATTCAACATTTGGATGAAAGCAGTTGCCTCTCTTTCAAGTCGTCTCGTGAGGTTAATATATCGTGTGGTGTCCCTCAAGGATCCGTCCTGGGACCTCTCCTGTTCCTATTGTATGTCAATGACATTCGCTCGAGCGTGACTACAGCTGATTTGTGTATGTTTGCAGATGACACTTCATTTAGCCTCAGTGACATTTCCCGAGAAAATCTCGAAATAGAATCCTTCACTCAAAGTAGTCTTCTTTTACAGTGGTTGCTGGACAACAATCTTCGCATAAATATTGACAAGACAAGCCTGATTGATTTTAACCTGAGGAAAGCGGAGGGTTCAACTAGTGTGTTCCTGGGTGAAACTTTGGTTGATTCTTGTCAGCAAACCAGTTTTCTCGGCTTGATTATAGACTCCAAACTTGATTTTTCTGAACATGTAGCTAAAGTTAGACGCAAGCTCAACAGCAGTATCTTCATTCTTCGTAGACTATCTAATTTCGCAAATACAGATGTACTTCTAACTGCTTACTATGGGTGTTTTTATCCTCATATAAGCTATGGAATAGCAATATGGGGTTCCGAGTCAACCAAAACAAAGTCACTCTTCCGTCTTCAAAAAAAAAAGCAGTTCGTTTGGTTTTTGGCCTCAAGAAATCTGAATCTTGTCGGGGTATTTTTTCCAAATTTAATCTTCTCACTTTTTCTAGCTTATACATCTACGAATGCCTCTCCTTTTTCATTAGAAACAAACATATGTTTAACTCCCGGAACACTACTCATTACCAATTCAGAAATACTTGTACATTGGCTATTCCCAAACATAAAACCACCTTTTTAAAAAACAAACACTTTATAACATAATTCAGCTGTACAATGCATTGCCTTCGGAAATAAGAAAAGAAGCCGACCTAAAACGATTCAAGAGTCGTCTGCGAGCGCTCCTTCTCAGCAAAGAATATTACAGTGTACAGGACTTTTTAAATGATAGGAATGATTTTAGTTAGGAAATTGATTTGTGTTTTTTATTCTATAATGTATACTGACAATTGTCAATGCTGTATGAACATCAGTTTACGACAATAAATGATCTTGATTCTTGATTCTTGACATTGATCTTTAGTTCTTATAACGGGGTTAGCTTCAATGAAAGAGAATCTGAACTTCTAAAAATGCGGAAAAGGAAGTACACCTGATGTGTTCTACTCCACAACATCATTTAAACACCAATTTAGTGGAATAATTTTGTTCATTCACACATTTAGTGGATGTGATACTACAAACGCACTATTCGGCCATGGGAAAAGAAAGTTTTGAAATGAAATGAAATTCTTTATTTTCCTTAATACAATAATAACAACATAATTACATCACATTTATGAAACTACATAGGAAAAAAATTCCCACAAAGGCAAAGCCTGTGTGTGGGAAAAAACACACAGCCTGTGTTTTGCTCTCTTATAGAAAAAAACCAACACCTGGAAGAAAAAATAAAAGTTTTCTTCAACCCTAATTCCACTAATGACCAAGTTGCCAAGGCAGGCGAAACTTTTCTAATCTCAGAGAACCTGAACATGATCTCAATCACCTACGCTACACGCCTTTTGCAAAAACAGCAATGAAAGCAAGTTCCAATCTATCACGTTTACCCCCAACCGTAGATGCAGCACGATTCCATGCATTGAGAACCTTCAGATACAGAAGTGGCTAGGTCACGAGATGAATTTTCTTGAATGGGGCTGGGTACCTACAAAATTTGGGCTCACTCCCCACAAAATGGACACAGATGCAGCTAATGAATCTCTTCTTAAAATGGTCTCTTGTAATTGTAAGAAAGTATGCAAGAATTCATGTGGTTGCCGTAAAGCCGGTCTTATATGTTCTTCCCTATGCACCTGTTCTCTGGGAGAATCCTGCGAAAATGTTTCAGACATAAATCCATTTGAGGAGAGCTTTGAAGATGAAGACTACACGCTACGGTCAATAAATAACTCTAAATATGAAGATATAGGAGAGTTAAATTTTCGGCTGGATGAAGAGAACAAGGAGAATCAGGCAGATCTTGAGCATTTTCATCCTGGCCCATCTAAAATGCGAAAACTTTAAGTAGGCAATTATCGTTACGTGGACTACTTCCGAAGTTAACGTTAGGAAAAATTTAGTAAATCTTTCTTGGAAGATAGTTTTCAAAAAACATATCAAAAAATCAGAACTACCCGACCTTTTGCATACCAAAGTGTATAATTTTACTTGACAGTGGTATTGTTGCGTTTTGATTATTTAACATATGCTTGTGAGGTGAACAATGTTTCACCTAACGTACATTTAGAAAAGAACTGGATATTGTTAAATTCACAAGACAAATGATTTGAGAGGTGAATTCTTTCTTCAAAAGATAGTTGGTGTTTTGGTTTTGAAGGATTGCCAATTACAACTGTAGGTTTCCTATAACTGGGGTTATCACTTTCAATTCTTGATTTTAATACGCATAGACCATTGATGTACTTGAAGGAATTTGTTATCTGCATAGTTATTTCTTGGGTCCCTGAATCAGTTTTAGCAATATCCCACTATTGTTTTCAAAACTGAAAGCTGATATTGCCCATAAGTGGCACATGATTTAGCTGGTGGACATTAAATGTCAGCTATTTTTGGCCATATAAATATTCTACATTGCTGCACAACATTTTTAAGAGTACAGTACATAGTTCAATTTCCAGTTTGGAGATTTTATCTAGCAGTAATGTAAAAATAGAAAAAAACTAAAAGAAGCCAGTGATTGAAGTATTTTGGGGGTAGTGCCTGTGAAAGAGTGGGAGCAAAATAAAATAAAAGCCAGGCCCGATGCATCTAAGCATGATGCTGGGGCTAAAACCCCTAGAATGTATAACCTCCATGGTGTTTGGTTTACACCATTCAAAACCAGATCTTTGAAGCTGCAGAAGGTCTTCTGAAAATGGTTTTAAGAATGTGTTCATATCAGGCTTTCCTTGCCAAAACCAAATGCCACAAACTAAAACTTACAGGAACTCCATCTGTGTTCCAGATCAAAGAGAGATCTCCTAGACCTAAATGGTATGTCTCCTGAAGTCGTTGGTAGCAAATGCCTCCGGTAGTGTCTTCGATGTTCGCTGTTCTTTCATCTAGATGTTGGAAGAGGTACTTAGATGCATTACGATTTTATCAAAAGTTTTTTAACAGACCTTTTAAGTCATAAGTAATGAAGAAACTTTTTCGGCTGTCGGTGCACACACAGGGCCCTCAGGTATATTTTGATTTCCAATATAGTGGTGACAAGAGGAACAGTAAAAATGTTTAGTGTAATTTGTAGAGGGAGAGTTCTTCATTATGTATTGGTCAAGTTTGTACTTTGTTTTGGGAATAAGATTAGGTGAAGATAAGAGTCAGTCAATTAATTGAAGCAACTCATTGAGGCCCTGTTTAGTTAAATTGTTTGAGACATAAAAGTCCAGGATTGAGAAAATGGCTGTACTTAAATCAACATTACTCCCTTCATATAGTGGTAACTTTTGATGATGATTTTCACATGGTAATCCTTCAATAAGAATATCAGATGTATTAGATGAAATACCTGAGCCAGAATATGGTTCACCATCATAACAGGAATCTGCATAATCATCAGAGAATGTTGTGGTGATTGCTATAGACGAATCCGCTAAAGAGCTTTTATTAGAAGCTCGGTCGCTGTACGGTTCACTGTCGGAATTTGTGTCATTATCCTCCCATCTTCATCAGTTGGAGGATGAATTTCTGTTGCAGCATCGGATGAAGGGCCAGCCTGTTGTTCTTGGGGCTGACCTCTCGGTACTCCTTTATCCTCGGTTTGCCATCTATACGTCGTAGTTCGTGGAACCTGAAGTCAAACATAAACACATTACTAAGGATTCAGTCAAAGGTAGGCATTATTTAGTACAGGAATATTTTATCGTGAATCCACCCTATGTAGGAGAAGCTATTTCGAAAGTAAATTTGGTAAGAAATAAGGGCATTTGTACAATGATGGCTTAACTTTTCATTTTTGCAAATAACTAGCAGTTACCCGGCGCGCGTTGCTGCGCTCAAATTAAGTTCTTTACATATATAAAACTATTTTATTAGTTTTTTAAAATATAAAAACTCAATGGAATAGAAAGTAAGTATATTAATATTATTCTAAGGCCAAACGATAAACAGGCATTTTGCAAATTTAAACCCAGAATAGCCAAAGTTTGCTTTATAGAGTATTGATCGTAATTGCAAACGCAAGAGCACCTATGAACAAAGAGGCCCTAAATTAATTTTCAAGTCCAGTGGAGCGCAGCCCTAAAGTGCTTAAAAAACTATTATGAGCAAAGAGGCACTTCCAAGTAAAATTTCAACACTGGTGGCCCTAAAATAATTTAAAATCCAGTGGGGCGGAGCCCTAAGGAGCTTAAAAAACTATATTTGCAAAACCGTTTCCTAGTGAGTACCTATGAGCAAAGAGAATAGTCCATGTCAAATTTTAACCTCGGAGGACCTAATGTAAATCTGAAGTCCATCGGGGCGGAGCCCAAAAGTGCTTAAAAACTATGTGAAAACAGTTTCTTGGTAAGCACCTATGAGCAAAGAAGCATGCCCATGTTAAATTTCAACCCTGGTGGCCCTAAAGTATTTTAAGTCCATTAGGGCGGAGCCCTAAAAAGCTTCAAAAACTATATTTGCAAAACCGTTTCTTAGTGAGCACCTATGAGCAAAGAGAATCATCCATCACATTTCAACCCTGGTGGCCCTAAAGTAATTTTGAAGTCTAGTAGGGTGGAGCCCTAAAGTGCTTAAAAAACTATTATGAGCAAAGAGGCACGTCCAAGTAAAATTTCAACACTGGTAGCCCTAAAATAATTTAAAATCCAGTGAGTAATTTTGAAGTCCAGTGGGGCGGAGCCCTAATGTGCTTAAAAACTATATGTGAAAACTGTTTCTTAGTAAGCACCTATGAGGAAAGAAGAACGTCCATGTTAAATTTCAACCCTGGTGGCCCTAAAGAAATTTTAAGTCCATTAGGGCAGAGCCCTAAAAATTTTTAAAAACTATATTTGCAAAACCGTTTCCTAGTGAGTACCTATGAGCAAAGAGAATCGACCATGTCAAATTTCAGCTCCGGAGGTCCTAAAGTCATTTTTATGTCCAAAGGGGCAGACCCCTAAGTATATTAAAAAACTATATTTGGAAAACCGTTTCCTAGTGAGTACCTATGAGCAAAGAGAATCGTCCATGTCAAATTTCAACCCCGGTGGCCCTGAAGTAATTTTAAGTCCATTAGGGCAGAGCCCTAAAAAGGTTCAAAAACTATATTTGCAAAACCGTTTCTGAGTGAGCACCTATGAGCAAAGAGAATCATCCATCACATAGCCCTAAAGTGTTTAAAAAACTATATTTTCAAAACGGTTTCTTAGTGAGAGTACCTATGAACAAAGTGAATAGTCCATTTCAAATTTCAACACGTGTAGGCTTTTAGAGTAATTGTGAGCTTCTGTGGGGCGGAGCCCCAAAGACAACACAAACATCAACATTATACTTCACACCTGGTTACCTCTATGATTATAAGCATATGCTTGAATGAAACTTTAATTTTTTTAATTACAGCAGTTAATTTTGTAAACACTAAATTTCTAAAACCTGACAGTGCACCATTGTATGCCCTCTGGGTCAGAGCCCTTTGGACAGATTTGCACCAAACTTCACACAAACCATCCTCGAATAATGCTTAATAATGCCTGAAAGTTTCATTCCAATCTGTTCAGCGGTTTCGGAGTCTATAGGCAACAAACACATATATATATATATATATATATATATATATATATATATATATATATTTATAAATATATATACATACTTCCTCTTTTATAGATATAGATAACCATCTGTAATTTATAATTTATAGGGTAGATAATCATGAAATGCTTTCGCTAAACATACGATAAATGTAGGATGATAAGTTTAACTGGGGTGTACGGATTTGTAAAAATTTTTAACCGTTATTATACTGAAATAATTGTTATGTATACTGCTAAATATTAGAAATTTGTAAGTGTATAGGCGAAGCCGCAAGTATAAACGGCTCATAGGTTTTGATTTGTGCAGTTGGGATAGGTTAGCATGGTGTCAATAGTGTCACTAAAATTTGTGTACAGCTAAGCAAGTTACCTTTTCCGTTAGGTAGGACTTGTAGCTCCTCTTGTCTTTACTCTCAGCCTGTAACCAATAAAAAATATGTCAGGGTATATACAAATTAAACATTTTGATACAAGTTTATTTATGAATATATTTTGTTTAATTTACAAAGGCCTAAACACAATAGCCTATTCATGTGTAGTCATGATGTTGCTTGGTGCATGTTTGACTTTAATTAATTAGTTTTGACAGGATAAATAATAAATTAGTTAATTGACAGGATCCGGATGATATGCTGTGAGTATCAACCTTAATCAACACTGATTTTGCTACTTTTGACTTGTGTTTATTTTGTGTGTACAAGATACAAGATGTAGACAAGATAACCATATTTATGCCTACTTCAAAATGCCAATAAAACTACAGCATGTATGCCAAAATGGATTAAAATACGGTGTCATCTTTGTGATGCTAAATGGTAACATTAGCTTATAAGGGGTTATACATTGATTGGTACTAGAGATCGCCTCCTGATCGAAATTCGATCAAAATTTCAGTTGGTCCGGACCCAAGAAGCTTAACAACATTTTAGAACTAAAACATCTGTTCTTCCTAATTTTCTATCAGTTGTTTTTACAACAGCTGTCTTATGATTCATTGAATTCTCCTTTCGCCATAAGATTAACATTGGAACTTTGAAAGCCTGTGGGGCGTAGCCCTGGAGTCTGATGAGAATTAGAATGTGATTCTGCTCATCTACAGGACTATACCTTTCTAACGGTATGCGCGGATTTATCCTACGATGCACACGAGCTGAGAAAAAAGGAGGAAATGAAACATGCTTGCGTATTAATATATAGATAAGGTGAGACAAATAATAATAACAAATTGACATATAAAAACACTGTATAGGTTAGGCCTAATGTACAATAAAAATATCTTACCTTTTTAGAAGTTGGAAATGATTTATAGCCTCTGCCTTTCCTTCGTTTCTTACTTGGAATGAAACGAAACTCAAGACTCAAGTTCCTTGATAGGATCACAGGAATTTGTGACAGGAATTTGTCACAATTTGCAGACAAATTGTATAAAGGTTATTGAAATATGTATTAACTACAATAGCTGCAGAATAGAGCACCACTTTGTTAACCAGGGTGTCTACCTGTCACGGAAGTCCCGAAAAAGACACGGATTTTAACAATGTGTCACCGATGTCCCCGAAAAGTCACCGATTTTGCATAAAATGTCACAGATATTTTGTCTGCTAATTTCATCCAAGAACTAATAGGTGGTTTTCAATCAAAATGAGCACCCTTAAAAGAATTTATTTAATATTTATATACGTTGAATTAAAGGAGGAATTGATTAGGAAGTTAGTTCATTACAACGTATTGCGCATTAGAATGGAGTGTTTCATTACGGCATTTTAGCGAAGAATGACTTCAGCTAACCTAATATCTTGGTAACGGCTGCCTTTTGGCCTTGCCCCGTTCCTTCTTGATACCAGTTCCCGTTTGGCTAAGCGGTTACCATATAGCTGCAATAGTTGAGTCTAGATACTATTATTGAGAAACTGAATAATGTAGCCATAAAACATACTTGTTTTCACTATAAATTGTTTAGATTGCGCGTATATTTTCACTTAGATTTTTATTTTTGTAAACGCATGTACTATTTTAATTTTATTTAAGTTACTTTAAAGTTGATCACGAAATGGAGAAATTGATAATTAATTACTTCTTTTTAAATCACAGTGGCAGTGAAAAGTAACAGGTATAAAAAATGCCAATGTTGCTAGTCGATATCGTCAGCCAGTGGAATCCCATACAACTCTGTTACATTAGCGATCCAAACGGATGGAGAAGAAACTACTAGATTGTAACGGTGTCGTTATTGGCTGTAGTGTTAACTCGGATGCCAATCACTACGCGCTACTGAATACCTTTTGGCCCACTAGCGCTCCAAGCTGCTGGTATGCTAGTTACTAGTATATCTGGGTGTTTAGGCCGACAACTGAAGTGCTCTAGTGTCATCTCATGACTGTCTTCCAGTTAGATGTTGAATGCAGATGGCACATGGTGGTCGTGACTTTGTTTTCATGCAAGTTGCTTGCATAAATAAATAAATTTACAGTTCATTACTGGGGTTTTACCCGGTTAGAATAAAGTTGTTTTTATTATAAGTATAATACATTAAGCCATTTTATCATCAGTAAAAAGTGTTAACAAGATCATGTCGCGAAAGTCCCGGTTCCAAGATATATGGCTGGAGGAAGAGAAGTATAGGTTGTGGTTAAAACCTGGAAAAGATTTATATTCTGGTTTTTGTGCCATTTGCAAAAAACAGATGGATGTGAGTCATTCTGGTATCAATGCTTTAAAATCCCATGCAATGGGGAAAAACACATCACATTAGAAAATAACCTCAAAAGTGGCAAACAACTAACTATGTTTACTTATAGCCCCAAGGCCAGTACAGATGATGTAGGATACAGTGTTTTATAAAAAAATTACTGTTT
Source organism: Neoaliturus tenellus (assembly GCA_030545055.2). Lineage (NCBI taxonomy): Eukaryota > Metazoa > Arthropoda > Insecta > Hemiptera > Cicadellidae > Neoaliturus > Neoaliturus tenellus. The sequence goes on along the minus strand of CM061531.1, from coordinate 178,455,595 downwards.
AATAAACATAACATGTTATATACTCTAATTTTTTTAGAGAATAAATTATCATCTATTGCTGCATTAATCTAAATACATATGTTATGGGATTTTAACTTGGTATTGGACTAATTACGTTACCCATCAAGCATAAAATACTTCCAACAATAAGAGAATTTTTTGTTATACTACATTTATGTCAGTTCAATAAATACAAAGGAAAAAGAGTAAGTTGTAGTATAAATGAAATATAATATTGGTCTTTTCCAGTAATATAATGAACCGAAAAGATAATTACTAATTTATTGGTTTGGTTTTAGGGTGGATTAGATGAGTAATGGGTGTTTAGTAAAGATTGTATTATTTGTAAGTTATGTTATAAAATAAATCACACCAATATCAATAATATTGTGTGTACATTTTGTATGTTCATGTTGCTGCGGTGGCTAGCCTGCAGGTTCGCGAACTCGTAGAGCCGTTGGAATTAAAACTGTGTCTTTTTGTAGGTCAGTATCGAAGTATCGGCTGTGGTTGTGTTTTAATTAAGGTTAGTTGTGAATGTTTGTGTTGAGTTTTAGGCAAAATGCATTACCTTTTGGAATTCGATTGCGATAATACTATCGACATTGTTGATGGCACAAATGTCATTTGTGACAATGAGATGACAGAAGTTGGAGAAAAGGTTAAAGCTGTTTATGCCATTGAAAAAAAGAAACAGTTGTATGAAGCTACAGTGGTAAACAGATCAGGTACGTACGATAACACTAAAGCCTATTTTCTTAAATACAGTAGGCCTATCTGTGTTCAAAAAACTATTGTGTGGGCCAATAAGGCCGTAGTCCATGGGGGATCAGGGACAGGGGATCGCCGAACCCCCCCCCCCCCCCCCGAAATTTTGTCACAAAAACAGACAAAATAAGATCCATAACAGACGATTGTTAGAAAATTTTATGATGGTAAAAATTAAACTTAAGAATAAATGAAATACGGTACAAATATACTTATTTGTTCGGGGGAGGTAGGGGGATGAAAAAGGGAAAAAATTCATAATTTTCCCTAATAGAGTCTTGATAGGCCCTACATATTATTGAGAAATTAACTGAATTTAAATTGTTTTTTTCACCAATATACAGGGTGTTTGGTAGTCAGTGTCAAATAAATTAAGGGGTTATTACGCACACAAAAGGCAACAAAAATACGCAAATTAGACAATTACATCTCAATCCACCTTCCAGTAGCGCTCATTTTAACTTTTTTTCAAAATTCTTGACATTGCTCTTAAAAATCTCAATTTTCTCGCCATTTACCAAACATATTGCCATTTTAATGAACTTTTTAGAAATTACATAAATTTTTCTATCAGAATAAGTACAGCTTGTTCCAGTTAAGCCTTCTTAAAGCCTTGTAAAATCTACTTGAAAACAAAATTTGAGAAATTTAGAATAGGGGCGCTATAACTTACTCAACGAAATTTGTTTATGCTTCTACCTACAAACTGTGAAATAACACCAAAACTTCCCCACATTATAAGCTTTAAAATGATATACTACAGGTTACATTCCCTTTACGCCTAATGGGCGAAATTAGGCCTTTAACATAATTATCAACAGTTTTCTGATGAATTATTATGTTAGAAATTATCACACGCAATATCACATAGGCCTACGTCTTGTACAAAACTCTACGTTTTCAGGACACGTGTATTAAATTGAATTTTAATTTTTAGTCATTACTAGGTAACAGTATTATTATCAGTTGATGAAAAAATTGTAAACAAGGGTGAGTAACTCCACATTCTCCGTTAACCCTAGAATAATTTTTACCTAACATTTTATGTATGTTTTTTAAACATAGTATAGTTTATACTTGATTAGTGTTTTTTATTTGTGTCTATCTACGCCAGTGGCATTTTTTAACGTTTTGACGGGGAACTTTAAGTGTATAGTGTGTTAATTTATCGTAAATATCATATCTTCGTTCTTGGTAGCAAACCTCTGTTAATTAAAACCAAGATTACTATGGAATTCACATCACAAGAATATGCTGATATGCACTTCGTGTATGGTTTTTGTAATATTAATGCTCTTGCCGCCAGCAGGGAATATGAACGTCGCTTCCCGAAACGCCGCATTCTTTATCCAAGAGTTTTCTTGAGGTTACATCAGCGGCTTGTGGACTTTGGCACCGTACAAAAACAGCATAATGATATAGGTACAGTGTATGGCGTTGCGACAGACGAATTAATACTTGATGCTGTTCATAACGAACCCGGAATAAGTACTACAGAAGTTGTCAGAGACATTGGTACTTCTAATTGGAAAGTTTGGGACGTCTTGAAAAAAACCAACACCATCTATTTAATTTCTGCCAAGTTCAAGCCCTCGAAGAAAATGTCTTTGGCCCAAGAGTGCAGTTTTCCCGGTGGCTCTTGAATAGTAACATGGAACAATGTGGCTTCTTCAAAAAGATTTTGTGGTCCGATGAATCGTTGTTTACCAGAGAGGGGATTTTTAATAGTCACAATATGCTTCACTGGTCAGAGCGAAACCCCCAGAGCTACTAAGCAAAGGGCTTTTCAAAGACGTCTCCGAGTTAATATCTTGGCTGGAGTCATAGGGGACCAATTAATTGACCCCATATCTTTGAAGATACCTTAAATGGACTTCTTACAGGACAAATTACCTGTGCTCGTTGATGGACTAGATATAAATCAAAGAGACGACATAATATTTCAGCATGATGGAGCTCCTCCGCATTTCACGAACGAGGTGAGAAACTGGCTTAGTCTAAACTACCCTACATGGATTGGTCGAGGCGGACCCGTCGCGTGGCCAGCTAGGTCACCTGATCTAACGCCCGTGGACTTCTTTGTTTGGGGGTTTCTAAAGAGTGAAGTGTACACAACAACCGTGGACAATGAAGAAGAACTGAGACACCGAATTACAATAGCTATAGAAAAGTTGCGAGAAAAACATTCTTTTAAAGTTACAGTTAGTGCAATGAGAAATAGGTCTCGAGCATGTATCAGACGTGAAGGCAGGCAGTTTGAACAAGATCTTAAACAAGTTTTAAAGTTTCAGTTTTTAGGAGTAATGTTTTTAAAGTATGAGTTTAACTTTAATTTTCTACTTATAATTTGTTATAATTTTTAATGAAATCAATTTTAATCGCAAATAATGAACTTATAATTTCTTATAGTTGCTAATTGTTCGCAGCTATTGTTTGCCAAAAAAGGCTTGAGAACAGTCTTAAGGCAGCTAAGGTACCCCATCGATATTAGTTTTAATAAGTACCGACAGTCGGAATTAAACCTTTATGGTCCAACTTTGAAGAAATTCTATCTTAGTATTTATTAATGGTGTTAGTGTTGGTGGTGGTATTTATAAATACCCCCCGTCGCAGCAGACCTTCGTACTCAGCGAATTTCCAAATTAGTAATATTAATTTTGACCAGCCAAACTTGTAAACAAAATTTCATCACGAGCTCATAAACAGGGAAATAAATGTCTATTCTCCTTAAGATAAATATAGGGAAAGAGTATGCAGGTATGCTACCATGGGGGACACTAAAAGTAGGTTTTTATCATAGAAAAAATTTATTTCGACCATATAAAGCCATATAGTTAATTTCATCGATATCTGTCCATAAATAAAAGAGTTTGCCTATTCTCCATATGATTAATATGGGAAAAGAGTAAGCAGGTTTGCTGCCATGATAAGTACAAAAACAAAGATTTTTACCTTGAATCGATGAATCTCAACCAAATGAAGCTAAATACCGAGTTTCATCCAAAAATATTGGTTACTAAGTGAAATATTAACACATCCTTATTCTCCATAAGATTAACATTGGAGCCCCAAAAGACAATGTACTGTCTTTAGACTTTTTAATATCTCGGTAACCAATGGAGATAGAGCAAAGCTTCAAATTACTAAATTGTGTATTTTTTGAGCTAAATCCAATGGTCAAGATAAAAATTTAAAATATTTCAAATTTACATATGAAAAATGCAAAAAACCTATTTTTGGGGTACAAAACCCCCCAAAACTACCCCTTCCGGTAGGTCGATATGTCTGGTTTTCGAACTCATCCGAATAAATGTAGGATTACACATATCTACCAAATTTGGTGTCGATCGGACCATTTTTACGAGAGTTATCGTGTCTAGGGACACATATATACATACATACATATATATATATATATATATATATATATATATATATAAATTTTAATGACTATTATTTTTGGTCTCTGGGCACCTCAAAACGAAAAAGTACCATGGTCCCGGGCTTAGGTCTTACCATGAGACCTACGGTAATAGCTTATTCCCTATGGGAAATTCGCTAAAAGGGGCCAAGAATTATGTTTAATGCTTATTTCGACCATTAGGCGTAAAGGAAATATCACTTGTAGTATATAATTTTAAAGCTTATAATGTGGGGAAGTTTCGGTGATATTTGACAGTTTGTAGGTTGAAGCATAAAAAAATTCTAAAGTAAGTTATAGCGCCCTTTTCTAAATTTCCCAAAATTTCGTTTTCTGTTATATTTTACAAGGCTTTAAGAAGGCTTAACGGGAACAAGCTGTACTTATTCTGATAGAAAATTTTATGTAGGGTGAAGTGGGGTATTTGGGATCGCGGGGCTATTGGAGTAGTGAAATATAACTTTTTTATTATTAATGTTAAAAATGAGCAAATTATTTTCTATAAAAATTTGTAATTTTTTCGTTGTACTTACATATAAAAACATAAAATAAACAAATTAAACTATTTTTTATGTTTTTATAAATTTTATTTGCAATTTAATGATGCGTTTTTTATCTGTTTCAGATTGTTTCCAAGAAACAGAAGAAAGAAATGAAAAATTCCAAGTTGCTAATTTTAATGTGGAGAATCCAAAAAACACCATTTATTTGGTGATAGGGGCGTGAACAAATATTTTATAGCCATGATTCCAATTGCCCCAGTTAAAATACTTACTGAGGTAATTGGAATCATGAATGATGGGGCAACTGGGATCACCAAGATCCCAATTGCCCCACCGTAGTAAAATCCTAATTTTGTTTCAGTATAAGTGATATATCAGTTCAAAGTGATTGCCTTGTGACTATAGTGACTACAAACAATTAGAGGTTGTATTCTATGAACTTTATTTTAAATCGTAAAAATGGTGAGACACTATGTAAGAAAAAACCTCAAGAAGAAAAACTATGATGGAGAAAACTTTAAAAAAGCTCTTGAAGATATGGAAAGAGGGATGTCAGTCAGGGCAGCCTCAAAAACCGACTCAATTCCCTTTTCCACACTTTTACATGCAAAGAAGGGCACACGATGATTGGGAAAGCCAGCTGGCCGACCCACATCCATTCCTGATGAAGACGAAAAAAGATTGGCTGATGGACTCCGGACATTAAAGAAGTGGGGTTGGGGTTTATCGAGGAAAGAGGTTTTTGATCTGGTTGGAGAGTATGCCATGAAAAACAATATAAAAACTCCTTTCAAAGATGGATACCATGGTGAAGATTGGTTCTTAGGGTTTAAAATACGTCATCATTTATCAATAAAAAAACCACAGTCCCTAGAATATGCTAGGGAAAAGGCCACTGATCCTTTTATCATTTATAGTTACTTTGATTTGTTAGAAAAAAATATAAATGTGATGAATCTATCAGAGAAGCCTAAACAAATTTACAACGTTGACGAAACAAGTTTTTGTCTCGATCCATCAAAGACGAAAGTTGTCGGTGAATCTAACAAGCCCTCTTCTAGAATTTAAGTGGTCCAGGTCGAGAAAACACAACTGTTTTATTTTCTAGCAAATGCTGATGGTGACAAATTACCTCCACTTGTGGTATTTCAAGGAAAACAACATTTGGGATACATGGATGGCTCCTAATGACAAAGCGTTTCCCAACAACTCCTATGCGCTTCCGCTAATGGGTGGATGGAAACAGAAATATTTCTAAATTACATGAAAAAGACTTCTCTAACACGCTGTGTACTTGAAAGACCAGTTCTCCTAATTTACGAAGGAGACAGAACACATTTAGGAACAGATGTCCTATCCCTGGCTGTGGAAAATTCTATCATTATCTTGAAACTTCCTGCTCATTCAAGTCACTTACTCCAACCGCTAAATCTCGCTGTGTACAAGAGTGTAAAAAGGAGATGGGACAGTAAACTTTCAGCATATCAAAGAAAACATAGTGGGGTTAAAGTTCCTAAGAGGGAGTTTTCAGTATTGGTAGGAGAAGTGTGGACTGAAATAGACCCAAATGTTATCAAGCAAGGTTTTAACAGAGGGAGTTTTCAGTATTGGTAGGAGAAGTGTAGACTGAAACAGACCCAAATGTTATCAAGCAAGGTTTTATCAAAACAAAGCAGGAGTAAACCCTTTGAATAAACAAGCAGTAGATCGAAGTAAATTCAATCCTGAAGCTTTGCAACGCTATGAGGCATTACAGATTGCTTCAAGTTCAGAATCTTCATCTCACACACACATAAGTGTAAACACAACGATGGAAGCAGAAATTCCAAGACCTAGTATTTCATCGATGACTTATGAAGAAGCTTTGAGGGTCCAAGAAGAAGGCATAGAGGATCCCACTCCAAACAACAGTGTTGTTGACAATGGAAGATTTGCTGTTGCAAACAGTTAAAGTCTCCACTAATACAAAAAAAACCACAAAGAAAAGAGTTGCATATGGGGCTGAAGTTGTGACAGAACCAGAAGTCATAGAAAGGCTCAGAAAAAAGGAACAAGAGGGTAAAAAGGGGAAAGCAAAAAGAACGAAATCTAACAAATCTGATAAGAAAAAGGATGCAAAGATGAAAAAAGTTGTCAAAATTAAAAATTAAAACAAGAAAAACCATGGAAGAAGACAATAACAAAACAAAAAAGACAGATGAAGAAGATGCAGACCATGAGTTAGACATGACAAACATTTCAGACAACGATAATGATATTTTAACTGTTGAAGATCTTGCTAAATACATCAGTGATAAAGAAGAAGAGGATGACTATCTAGAAATGAATGTAACATACAAATTTGGTGACTGGGTATTGGTATCATTTTCTACGAAAAAAGTAGTAAAACACTACGTAGCACAAATAATTTATTTTATTGATGGAGAACCGGTGGTAAAGTGCACAAAGAAGAAAGACCAGGATAATGAGACAGTTTTGTTTGGCCTGAAAAGGATGATATATTAAGACTCAACATGGAGGACATCCTAGTTCACCTTCCGGAACCGATTCTAGGTCGCCTAGAGGATTTTAAATTTAAAGTTTCTTTTGCGTCATACAACATCCAATAGGCCTAAATTTATGGTGTAGTATACATATGTAGTTTTTTTCATTAACCTTGCTCAATGACATTTGCATTGGTAAGTTACAATAAGTTTAAGACAATGCAAAATGACAACCTTAATGGTATAAGAAACTCAAAAATTTGTAGGAAACAAAAATGTATAAATACGTAGTGAGAAAATAGACTGATTGATGCAAAATTCAAGCACTTTTGAGGACAAGTTAAGAAACGATGTTATTTTCTATGTAATTTACATAAACTATAATTTACACTATTTCCGCAATTTTCAATTCTGCTAATCTTCCGAATAAAAAAGTTTGTAACTTTTTAATGGTCAAAGATAAAACATATATAAAATATGTTCTGAAAAGCTGGTTTTTCAGAGCATATTCCAATAGCCCCACTTACTAATACATTGGTTCTTAAGGGAGTGTTCAGCCGTGATTCCATTTGCCCCCGTATGAAGGAGTAACTGGGATCACTAGCTGCCATTTCAAAAAAAAATACAAAAAATAATTTTAGTAATGATACAATTGAGGAAAAAATATATTGTATAGAACGGAAACCATGGAAATATATGTGCTAATTTTTATTACTATGGGTTAGTCCCTTTATTTCCTTTATTACTTAAAAAAAAGAAAGAATTATGCCATGTAAATATGCCTTTGTCAAAATATCTAGAGATATGATGCAACAAACCAAAACTAAATTATATAGGCCTGTAATTGTAATTCTATTGGATTTCAGAAAATACAAAAATTACTCCAACAAAGGGAAACGGCAAAAGAAATAATGAGCCGGATTTAGCAGGCTCATACTCAGGGGCAGGGGCCTGAAACTTCCAATAAAATTGACCAATTAACTCAGGAAAATATGTCTTTGAAGAAACAAGTGGCCAATCTGAAAATGGAAAACAAGAGGCTGTGAAGAGAGAGGTCAGAAGCTCTGGGTAAGTTTGTGATGCATTAATGATAAATTGTTTTGTATAGAACGGTCAGGGCATTCAACTATTTTTCCAGTCAGCTATGGGAATTATTTTCCCTATAACTACGTTATCCCTCTGTTTGTATTTATTTTTAAAAGAAATTAGATGTCAAGTGATGATTAGGTCGCGGACAGTCATCACAATGACTGGGGCAATAATCCGCCCTAAACTGAGTTTTAGGAAGGAATTTTTTTTGTGGCTGGTGTTAGATTAAGGACATTATAAAATTACCTATGTAATTTTTTGTATATGTTTTATGTTTATTCACTTGTGATGCCTCAAAATAGCTCTTACAACTCTGAGCAATGAGATCTCAAGGGCGGTTCTTTGCCAAGGCTGATCCAATTCAAGGGAAAATTTATGATTCGTGTTTTTGTAAGTGTTAGACCACAGCACAGTCCGAGGACGTGACACGCAGTCATGTAGAGTGTAGGTGTTAGTATTCGGTCCACAGCACAGTCCGAAGACGTGACACGCAGCTGTGTAAAGTGTAGATGTTAGTGTTCGGTCCACAGCACAGTCCGAAGACGTGACACGCAGCCGTGTACAATGTATGTTAGTGTTCGGTCCACAACACAGTCCGAAGACGTGACACGCAGCCATGTAAAATGTAAATGTTAATGTTCGGTCCACAGAACAGTCCGAAGACGTGACACGCAGCCGTGTAAAGTGTAGATGTTAGTGTTCGGTCCACAGCACAGTCCGAAGACGTGACATGCAGCCGTGTAAAATGTAAATGTTAATGTTCGGTCCACAGCACAGTCCGAAGACGTGACACGCAGCCGTGTAATGTGTAGGTGTTAGAGTTCGGTCCACAGCATAGTCCGAAGACGTGACACGCAGCCGTGTAAAGTGTAGATGTAAGTGTACGGTCCACAGCACAGTCCGAAGACGTGACACGCAGCCGTGTAAAGTGTAAGTGTTCATGTAAATTGTAATGATCTCGACAATGAAACCTTTTATTATTTTACTGTATTAATTTAAACTGAAAGAATAAGACAGAATAAATTGTACTGACCTTTTATTTAATGTTTCTGTAATAAACAATACATTTTACAATAAATATTCCTCCATAAGTTACTTCCTAATCAACTAACCAATAATCAATTACTAATAACATACAATGCATCTATTAGCCTAACATCCCTAAGCTAGCCAGCCACAGCACAGTCCGTAGACGTGCACGCAGCGACCCCTAACAACCCTACGAGCCAGCCACAGCACAGTCAGAAGACGTGCACGCAGCGAGCGCGCGGAGCAAGTGCTGAGTTGCCGCTGGGCCGCTGAATATATACCCGCGGAGCCGGCCGAGGTGTTACGTGACTGGGGTAGCGACACCGGCCCGGTCATTGTTGCCGCTAAACAGCTGACGGCGATTCTGCCGACGCACTAATGTCAACATCAAATAATAAACGCTTGTCAAAATACAATCATGTGTGTTCTTATCTATCTTGTTCGTATTATTTTAACTTTCTGTTGTTAATATTATTTAAATATTGTAATGAAATGATTAAACTATTCCTACAAATCTACCAACTCATTATTACAATTCTTATGTTGACATAACCTATCGTCTGCTGTAAGTACAATACAATATTTACAAACCATTTACAATTAAATATTACTGCTTATGCTAATATTTACCATTAACAACAAATAATTCATTATACTTTCAACTAATAAAATGTTCATATTACAGAAATCCAATCTAGTCTATCTATTTACAATTCTGACCAAATTTGTCTACGCTAGGCCTACTTTTACTGCTACGTTTGGCAATCATTTTCATTTATGAAAAACAAATAATGTTACTTAGGTTAGGCCTATTGTGATATTCAATTAGGTAAATTAACAATATTATCAAATTACACCATAAGCTAGGCCTATTGTAATGCAATATTAGGTAAACAAACAAATGATAGTGTCAAAATTAGGCTAAGCCTGTTTGTTACATTACAACATCAATGGGGATAATTTCAGTCGTAGTTTTTTTGGTATGACGTTAAAACCATAGTAGAACCGTAGTAGCCTCTACTGTATTAGGCAAAATTAATGTAAAATCCTTAGGTAGGGTGAAGTGGGGTAACAGTAATCGCGGGGTTTGTGTAATCACGCTAAAAAATGGAAATAGTGGAAATAAATGTACAAAACCCAATGAAAAACAAAATTTAATATTTTATTTACTTAAACTAATTGTTTATTTAAGTTTTTACACCACTTTTCATTATTACTTTTGTTCATAAACATTTTTTGTAATTTTTACTTTTCGGAAAAGTAAGAAAACCTTTTTTCATTGTTTTCAGCCTGGAAAACGTATTGTGAAAAACAGATTAAAATAGTTGTAGACGATAGTTTTCAATATGAAGATTATGAATCTGCCATAAAAAAATAAAGATAGCAAAATATGCTAGTGCGGGGCAAGTGTAATCACAAGTGGTGGGGCAAGTGTAATCTTGCGATTACACTTGCCCCATCCCCATTTTTTCTCTCTCTTTTGTTTGAGGTGCTTTAAAAAGTAGAACCAGGTATTATTAAATTGTGTTATAGTGTTAATGAAGATAAAATGGTACGGAATTATGTAAGAAAGACTGAATGTGGCAAAAGCTATTCTCAAGAACAGTTATCAAGTGTCATTGAACAAATAAAAACTAGACAGAAAACCATCAGAGGTGCATCAGTTGAATTAAAAATCACACTTTCTACTTTACAAAAACACTTAAAAGGAACAAGGGGGGTGAAAAGTAAATCGTTTGGTAAACTACACTATCGGATGTAATCAAATCTATGGCCAAATGGAGCTGGGGTCTAAGTAGAAAGAAAATTTTACTAGTCGTTGCAGACTATGTATAGAAGAATAACATCAACAACCCATTCAAAAATACCTGGCAAAGACTGGTTTATAGGGTTCAAAAAAAAAAGGTACAGTCTTTCAATAAAAAAGTCCCAGATTCTGGAATATGCAAGGAAAAAGGCAAGCGCAGACCCATTCATAATATAAGGGTATTTTTATGTTCTCCATCAAACCATTACCAACCTCAAGCTTGAGGATAAAAACCACAACAGGTCTACAATTTGGATGAAACCAGCTTTTGTTTCGATCCTAGTAGGACTAAAGTGGTGAGTGAGAAAAATTCACGGTCCTCCAGAGTGACAAGTGGTCCTGGGCGGGAGAGCACCACAGTACTTTTCGGTGGCAATGCAAGTGGAGAAAAGTTGCCACCGCTTGTTGTGTACAAAAGTAAATGTATGTGGGATTCATGGATGGCCCCTAAAGATATCGCATATCCAAACATTTCCTATGCTGCATCCCCAAACGGGTGGATGCAGACAGAAATATTTAACAATTACTTTGAAAAAGTGTTTATGAAACAATATGTCAAAGAAAAGACCTATCCTTGTAATCTATGATAGCCATTCGACCCATCTAGATTTAGATCTTATTGAAATGGCTATAAGCAATGACATAACAATACTAAAGTTGCCACCCCACACTAGCCACCAATTGCAGTCTCTTGACTTTTGTACTTTTAAAAGTATAAAAACAAAATGGGATGAAAACCTAAGTGCTTATCATCTTAAAAATATTGGATCAACGTTGCCAAAAATTGAGTTTTCAGTTTTAGTCAGCAATGTATGACGAGAGACTACTATTCACAACATCCAGCAAGGCTTCCGAAAAGGAGGTATCTATCCATTCAACAGAAATGTTATTGATAAAACGAAATAGGATCCTGACATTTGGCAAAGATATGAAGAAAGCTTAAATAAAATTCACACTCCCAAAAAAAGTCAAAGGTCCAACCAAGTCCACAGAGTGAAGTTCAACTACTAGCACAACCGACTTGCAGGTAAAAACATCACTAATTGAACCCCAACCAAGTACTTCTACAGGTCAATCATCTACAGCTGTCAGTTTTCAACAGCTTTTGTTTTTTTATGTTAGAGACAATCAAGCAGCATCCAAAATTGGAAAAAATCAAGGAAAGTCGCACCTGGTGCAGAAGTTGTGACATCGACAGAATATATTTAAAAGCTTAAAATTAAAAAAGAAGCAGAAGCAGAAAAAAACATTGAAAAATCTGAAAGGGTTTCCTTTAAAAAATGTAAATTTAAAACACAAAAGAAATCTTCCAAGACTGTAAACTTACCATCACAGAAAGAAGCGAGGATAGGCCTAAAAAAAGACAAAACAAGATTTTGGAGACAAGTAGTGAGGATGATGATTTGCTAAGCGAACACAGTGCGGATGATGATTTAGGCCCTCTGACTATGGAGTCTTAAGGAAGGCCTAGATGGGCCTGTAGAAGAAGCAAAACTTCCAGAAAAAAATAATGCTGGCGATTGGGTTTAGGTGAGATTTTCAGCAAAAAAATACTTTATTTTGTACGCCAAGTTGTTGAGATTTTAGAAAACAATGATTTATTTGTCAAGTTCACCAGAAATAGCTCTGAACGTGGAAAAATCAAGACTTTTAATGGCCTTTGGAACCGGATTTGTCTATTATGTCCCTAACGAATAACTAATTCTAATTTAAGATATATAATTAGAATTAGTTCTAATAGATAGTTAGAATAGATAGTTGTAACTAGAATTAGTTCCTCTTCTTCTAATAGATAAAATATATCTTCGTTAGATATTTTATCTAACGAATTAAACCAAAATTTTATCCAAGGGTGAAAAATCTAACTCCTATAGTATTTTCTAAGGACGAAACGATCATGTTGAAGAAATCTCTAAAATATAACATTAACCTTGATTATAAAACCAACAACATTGAAAATGACTTTATAAAAGTTGATGCAGCCATTGAAGTCGCTGATAAAAGAGACATCGAACCTCTGAAATTCAACTTCATTCATGAGCTTGATAAAAATAACATACAGGTAAGAAGACATTCTGTTATTAAAACAGCAGAAAAGGACATGAGATCCATCCAATCAATTTCAAAAAACACCTGGAAAACAATTCCCTACTGATAAGACGGCTCTTATCAGTACAAGGGCAATACAGCAGTTGTTATAAATAAAAGAGATTATAATGATAAAATCCAACAATTTATAAACAACAACCACTTCTTGGTTCTTGGAAAAGATCCTTCTGCGGAATTCTCAAAAACAACTAACAGTATAATCTCTAAATGCAAATTTCTTTCAACGCAAGAAAAGACCCACATAAAAATGATAAATCCAAAAGCTCCAACACCAAAAGGACTACCTAAAACCCACAAAAATGTAATCCCCATCAGGCCTATTGTTAACTTCAGAACTGCACCAAATTATAAATTATGCAAATATTTGAATAACACAATCAAAAACAACTTGAACTGGGAAACAAATTACAGTGTGAAAAATAATACTGAACTTGTCAATAAAATAAAAGATATGAACATTCCAGAAAAATCCATGTTCATATCTTTCGACGTTAAAGATATGTATTCAAACATTCCCCCAGTGGAAACTTTACACATATTAAGAGAAGACTTAGAGAAGAATCAAATTTTAACAAAACAAGAAACAAAAGAAATCATTAAATTAACTGAAATTTGTATGAAACAAAATTATTTCTCATTCAATTCTATATTCTACCAGCAAAATGAGGGACTTGCAATGGGGTTCACCCCTTTCCGGGTTACTTGCTGATGTTTACATGCATAGGTTAGAAATAAGTAAAATTAATAATTCAACAAATCCATTTCAACCCAAAATAAAGTACTGGTACAGATACGTTGACGACATAATATGCCTCTTTGAAGGTAATGAAGAAGAAAGTGAAGACCTTTTTAACCTACTTGAATAGTTTGTCCAATAAAATAAAATTTGCAAAAGAATGCAATAAAGAAAAGTAAATTACCTTGACCTAACAATAAGCAAAAAGGAAAAAAGCACTATTTCCAGATCTACAGAAAGAATACTCAAACAGATCTTGTCATACCCTTAGACTCAAACCATTCATTTAAGTATAAAATATCAGGTTTTAGGTCAATGATAAATAGAATGCTCGATATACCGATGAACAGAATCGATTATAACAAAGAACTAAAAACAATCAAGTACCTGGCGATAAAAAATGGATATAATTCTGATTTAATAGACCGACTCATAAATAACATCAAGAAACAAAGAAGACGCCCCAAGAAAGATAAGACCAATGATAAATATCTTGGTATGCCTTATAATACCACACTCAACAAATCCGTAAGACGTTTAAAAATACCAACTATCAAGTAGGACTTAAAACCAAGAATAATGCATTTGATTTAATTAGTAGAAAAATAGCCAAGAATATTAACGACAATGAAAATGAAAAATATAACCGATCAGGAATATATAAGTTAAAGTGCTCCGATTGCGCAAAAGTGTACATAGGCCAAACCGGACGAACATTTAGATCCCGATTTAAAGAACATATATACAGGCTTTGAAAAGCAACAACAAAACAACACAAAGATCTAACTTCGCCGAGCACATTAGTCCAGTAAATATGTCAGAAAATACGGGGTTTCTGTGCAAAAGGTCGGGTAGTTCTGATTTTTTTATATGTTGTTAGTGTTGGGCCCATTACATAAAATCCAAGTTTTCGACTTCGAGGTGCGACCGCGCGCCACGGGGCGCGCCACTTGTTAATAAAATACCGAAATTTTTACAAATCCAATGTTTTATGGTCTATATCGCTAGCGCATAATTTTACAGAAAATATTACATTATTGTATTAAAGGAGGATAAACTTGTGACATTTAAAGCCCAAAAACACATATGTAGCGTAATTAATGACCGAAATACAGACCTTCAAAATAAATCAATTTCCCAAAGATTGATTAAAATGGTGTTTTTTTTCAATATTTCCACTATATAGTTGTTTCAAGCAAACGCTGTATAAATTTATGGTGTTTTTATCTTATTTTCTTCTTCTTAAAATTCTTCTTGAAATTTCACTGGATACGTGCTTTCATTGAAGATTATCTCATGGGACGAATTTGAATTTTTTCGTCGAATACGTTCTGCACTTCTTGTGCTCTTTTCAGTAACAGCAGATGGATATCCATCAAAGACTACGGTGATGCTGAAGACATAATGTGTTAGTAAGTTGTAGCTGATGTAGCTGATGTTGCTGTTTGAAATTACTGTTTGTGAGAGATCTGTTGAAGAAATTACTGTCTGGGGGCAGCAAGAGGTGGACTCGGGACTAAATAAAAAGCTCATTTCCAAAGGGTTACTACACCATTATATTGAAAACTAAATGAAATTTATATAAAACTGTTCTTCAAATTTGACAAATGATTAAACAACATATAATGAGGGAATGACCAACACAATGAAATATTAAATAAGAACAACTAAGTTAAATGATTGAATTAAAACAATCAAAGGCAGTTGGAGTGCTTTACTGAGTTAAATGTTAATAAAGATTTATAT